>APFE030874147.1:108471-124073 GCA_000404065.3 Pinus taeda
ATGGATAGTTACTTGATGAAGTTGGGCTTCACTCGAAGCAATGCTGATCCAAACCTTTACTTCAAGGTTGTGGAAGGAAAACCTCTCATTCTAGTGTTGTATGTGGACGACCTCTTCCTGACAGGTGATGACCCTCTCATTCATCAATTTAAGAGGGAGCTTGCTGCTGAGTTCGAGATGAAAGACCTAGGACTGATGCACTATTTCCTAGGCCTGGAGGTCTGGCAGAGACCTGGAGAGATTTTCCTTTCTCAAGGAAAATATATTGTGAAGCTTCTGGAAAGATTTGGGATGGTGGACTGTAAGTTCGTGTCGACACCAATGGAACTCAACTTTAAGAAGTTGAGTGGCAGCGCTGCAGGGCCTATCCTGGCCAATCCTACTGAGTATCGTCAACTCATAGGAGCTTTGATGTTATTAGTGAACACCCGTCCGGACATATGTTTTGCAGTGAATACTTTGAGTCAACAGATGGTTGAGCCTCATCATTTTCACTGGGTTGGTGCCAAGAATCTTTTGAGATATCTTCGGGGCACGATAAACCATGGGCTGAGATACACTGCTGGGAGTGTGATACTCCGTGGATATATTGATGCCGATTGGGCTGGCAATGTGGTGGATCGTAAGAGCACATCTGCATGCTGTTTCAATCTTGGTTCTGCTTCGATCTCATGGATGAGCAGGAAGCAAAAGTCGGTGGCTTTGAGCACCGCGGAGGCCGAATACATTGCTGCTAGTATGGCCTGTTGTGAAGCAGTTTGTTTGAGGAAGCTCTTTAGTGAGCTGTTCCAACATGTGCTAGATACCACTGTGATACTCTGTGATAATCAGAGTGGGATTCGTATGACTGAGAATCCTGTGTTCCACGACCGATCCAAGCATATTGATATCAGGTACCACTTTATCCGGGATATGGTACAGCGAGGCGCCGTAAGGCTCGATCATATAGGAACTGATGAGCAGGTCGCGGATATTCTCACTAGGCCCCTGGGGAAGGTCAAGTTCCTAACCTTCCGTGAGAGTCTTGGTGTCGTGGAAAGACCCTATGATGTGGGTCCTGTTGGACGATGAGCTCTGGGAGCTCTGGGGGGCTTTGGGGATAGCTTCTCGGAGCTATAAGCACTCATAATTCTTCTGCCCCCCCCTTGTGATTATTGAGCTGGTTCGCCACTCATTTATCTGTGCCCCGTATGCATCCTACCCATTGAGTTCAGGGCTCATGGGAAGTACCTCTCATTTGGCCAATGAGGTGTGGAAAAGCTAGAGACTATTAGCAAAGACTGATGGACGCATCAGAGATTGTCGTACTCTCTATCTAGGATGGGATGGTCCAACCACTTGATCTAGGATCAAGATTTGTGAGGTCTGGGACCTCTGGACTGATTATGTCAGTCGGGGAATGATGTCTTTGTGACTGACCCACTTCTGTTCTGAAATAAAGAAGTCAGCAAAGCAAGTTTCGGCGGTATGACTCACGATGTTGATTGCACTGATAGATGGAGTTCTCCCTAGTTGAGAGGGAGTGTTAAATTTGGACAACTACATCCAAACTCCATGTTCTGATGCTTAGATTAAGAGGCTAATATTTTTGTTGGATTCCTCTTTCTGAGAGGTGTAAAATCCATATAAAAATAGTCTTAATCCGATGAGCAGAACTTATATTTTGAATTTATTATTCTTAATAAATTATATGTGCAAGGTCAGCCAGTTTTTTCATGTAGGCTCACATGCCCAACAGATGTGTCACACACCCTCATTGATGGATATAAATACAGGAAAAGTTGGAGAGAATTTCATCACAAAACAACTCACATCTTCCTCTCTCATCCTAAAGAGTACGAGCTACCTGGAGGACGAATTTCAGCCACACGTGGGAAGGACGAAGAGGAAAGACCGTACGGCTGAGCTGTAGTACGATTTTCTGCTGCTAGGGTTTCGCAGAAAGTTTGACCAGCGTTGACTTTGGTCAACGCTTGGTCCAATCAAGCTGAAAACTTGTGGAAGGTTCGATTTTTTAAGGCCGTACTACCTGGCACAAAAATCGAGGTCAAAGGGTTGACTGTTTTGCTGCTGCGTTGACTTTTAGCTTGCTGCCCCTACGTTGACTTTTCAGGACAGCGTTGACTTTTTTAGAATTGACTTGGGTTGACTCATCTACTGGTTGGAGGGTTGTTGTGACACATGCTGGGCTGGCTGACCAAAGGAGACTTTGCTGGTTGAAGCATCCTGTTGACTGCCGAAACGAACACACACATTTTTTCTGTTTCTGATTAGTCTTCTGTAAGATCTGCTTATATGTTCTATCTGCATTTTGCTTAACTACTTGTATGATTGCTGAGAGAAAAGTGAAATTGCTCTTAGCATAGAACATATACAAAACTTTACAGTGAGGTTACCTACACCCCTCAAACCCCCTGTGACTCCCCCCGCTATGCAATCGACGCAATGAAGGGGGGGCTCCGCCCCCCTTCTAACCCCCCGATTAACTACCTAGGCTAGTCGTGGAAAGAATATAACACAACCCAACATTCTCCCACTTGTTTTTTTCTTTCCACAGGGGGCCACAAGAGAGATTAGCAATTTATCCAACCCTACAATGCCCATTGTTTCTCTACACCAAGAGAACTTCTTAGAGCTCACAGATTTTGTCAATGCATTTGCAGTATTATTCAAAGTGTCCACCTTTACCAGCAACACCTTTTTGTCTGCTATCATATCCCTCACAAAGTGATACTGAACATCAATGTGCTTTGTCTTTGAATGATATGCAGGGTCCTTTGCCAAGAAAATTGCATTTTGCTTCACAGTCTATCCTTATCGCTCCTTGTACTAACCTCATACTTGAACACAATCTCTGCAACCAACTACTTCCTTGCTGCATGAGTGGCTGCCATGTATTCTGCCTCTGTAGTTGATAATGCCACTACAGATTGTTTCTTACTCATCCAACTGACTGCACCTCCAAACAGTTTAAACACATACCCACTTGTAGATCTTCTCTTATCCAAATCTCCAGCCCAGTCTGCATCAACAAAGCCACGAATATCCAAAACTCTGTCCAATCTTGATCTTCCTTGATAGCACAAACCATAATCACTAGTGCTACGCAAATACCTGAAAACCCGCTTCACTGTTTTCCAATGCTCCTTCCTTGGTTTTGACATAAACCTGCTCAATACTCTCACTACATGTGCAATGTTTGCATACATCAAGCTACCGACTGCACTTGCATATGGCACACGGGACATGTCCTCTTCCTCTTCTTGTGTCTTGGGACATTGTTTAGCAGATATCTTTACACCTATAGGAATAGGAACCTTCACCGGTTTACTATCCTGCATATTAAATCTCTGTAATATTTTCTCGACATACTTTCTCTGGTTTAACCAAAGCTTCCTCTTTTCCATATCTCTTTTAATTTCCATGCCAAAATATAGTTTGCAGCACCAAGATCTTTCATGTCGAATTTGGAGGACAATTGGGCCTTCAAATCCTGGATAATTTCTTTGTCATTGGGTCTGTAATTACTCCACCTGCACCATCTTTTCCTGGGTTATTCTTTGATGCCTCATCGAAAAAAAGATTGAATCTTTTTTGTTTTTTCTTCCATTTTTCAAATTCTTTATTATCCAGCCTTAACTTCCAATTCTTTTCTGTGGGAGCTTTTTTATTTTTTGTTGTAGATTCTATCTTTTTTTCTAATATTGATTTGATGTACCAATCTTTCTCTTCTTATTGTAGGTTGTTTTGGTCCATATTTGACTTTCCATTGGAGTTTATTATTTCTGATACTAGGCTCCATGTTTTTGAAAGAATCTTGCCTATTCTTGGATTTTTTTCTTTGAAAATACATTTGTTTCTGGCTAGCCAAATCTTCCAACACAGAATTTAGGAGAGACAATTCCAGGTCCTGCTTATTATGGCCTTGTTTTTCTTTGAATACGGGTAGATCTTCTCCCAAGTTTTATGATGTGCTGATAGCTGATTTGAGACATTTATATTTATTTCCAGCGAGCTTGTTATCTGGGTCCAGCATTCTCTGGCCACCCTACAGTCCATGAAGAGGTGTTGAATTGTTTCTTCCTCCATTTGACACATGACACCCCTCGAGGGTCCTTATATTCCTTTTTTTTTTAATTTCCATAGGTTAGAATTTTCCCTTTGAGAAGAGTCCAAATGAAAGCCTTGATTTTAGGAAGGCATTATGTTTTCCAGGTTGCTTCCATAGACTCCAGTCCTGTTGGTTTTTTTGTTCTTGGAGGATGTTATACCCTGATTTCACCATACATTCCCCTCCATTTGGGTCCCACGCAAAGTCATCATGTTCCTCTCTGCTTATGGGAGCTACCCCTGTAAGATGAGATTTTAATTTCTCCCATTGTTCTTTTAATTTTTTTGAAATTGTTGGTATTTTCCATTCAAGCCAGTTATCACGATCCCACTCAGAGATTGAATATAAAGTATTTATCCTTCTCTCTTCCATCCAACCATGAAGTCCTCTTAAATCCCACTGGAGATTTAAAGGTTCTCTTTCCATTATTCGATCCTCTCAAATTCCAACTGTTTTGCCATTCCCTGTATTTTTAGAAATATGGTTTCTAATAAGGGGTATTATCTTCTTTACAAGTTTCCAAACTTGTGTGCAAGGCCTGACTGGAATAGATTCAGTTATCAATTTTGTTCTAGGATGATTCAGATTCATGGCTAGTACTTTTTCCCACTAGTGTTCCTTTCCACTTATCATTCTCCAAATTATTTTTTATCCTTAAAGCAATGTTCATTTGACCTGGTAAGCATATTGTGGGACCTCCCTTTTCATAAGGAAGGGTGACTTGCTCCCATCGTACTAGGCTAAATTTTTTATTCTCTTGCTTTGCTCCTTACCATAGGAAACTTCTTATTATTATTATTTCTATTTGCTTGCGGGCACTTTCCGGGGCCAGAATACTTGCATATTGATAAATGGGAAGGGCTAAAAGGAGTGCCTTAATCATGATCACTCTTCTTGCTAAATTAAACCGCATCACTCCCTAATTCTGAATTTTATCCTTCATTTTTTCCACTTGTTTTCTCCATAATTCTTCTTTTACGTTTTCCTTAGCTAGGCGCAGCCCAAGATATAAAGTGATTCCATCTTGTTTGTATTGGAATTTCCAGTATTTGTGAGATGTGTTGCATAGCTCTTGGAGAAGTGTTCTGGCTATATATTATGCATTTAGTATTGTTTAACATTCCTCCGAAGGCTTGGAGAAAATCATCCAACACTTTCTTAAATCTTCTAGCTATTATGCTTGATGCCCCTCCCGTAAGAAGAGTATCATCTGCAAATAGTGAGTGATTTATGTTTTTGACCCCTCTTGCTATTTGTATAGCTGTTAATTTTTTTCCCTTATCTGATTTTCAAGTGTTGCACTTAAAGTTTCTGCCATGATGATATAGAGGAATGGAGATAAAGGACAGCTTTGCTTTATCCCTCCTATTCTCTGAAAAAATTTACTGGGCCTTCCATTTATTAGAGGTGTTATCCATGGGGTTGATATGCAAGCCTGAATAGTCTCTATTATATCTGTTAAGAAGCCAAATTTTTTTAGTATTGTTGCTAGATAATTATGATTAACTCTGTCAAAGGCATTTTCCATATCTAGCTTTACTATCATTCCTTTCTCTTTCCTTTGAATGCTACTGTGAATAGCTTCCTGAACAATGATCACATTGTCTGTGATTTGCCACTTGGGAACAAAACCACCCTAATTTTCCGATATGATTTCCGAAATAATTTTCTTGATTCTATTTGCAAGAATTTTGGTGATTATTTTATAAGAAGAATTGCAAAAAGAAATTGGTCTGTATCTATTGAAAGTTATTGGATTAGACTCTTTGGGTATGAGTGCCAAATAGGAAGATTTTGTGTTTCCTCCAATTTTTTTTTTTGAAAACCATTTTTTATCATTCTCATAAAATCTTTTTTAATAATATCCCAATGTTGTTTGTAAAAAGCCATTATAAACCCATCTAGCCCCAGATCCTTGTTAGGGTGAAGACTCCAAACCGCTTCCCTAACTTCATCCTCAGTGATCTCTTTATTTCTTTCTGCATTTTGCTAGTCACTTATTTTTTTATTTATGTGTTGCAAAGAGTCTTCATTAACTGCTTGTTGCTTGTTTGTTGTAAGTAGATCTCTAAAATAATTGTGAGCTGCAATTTTTAATTCTCCAGCTCCCTTTATCTCTTGCCCATCTACTTGGATCTGTTCAATTTGATTTCTTGCCCTTCTGATTTTCATTGAATTATGAAAAAAGGTTGTGTTTTTATTTCCTGATTTCAACCAGAGACATTTGGACTTCATTCGACTTTCTTCTTCTTCTTTTCTATTTTGCTTGTAAATTTCCCAAAAGATTTCCTTTTCTTGTAGATAATCTTGTTTGCTTTCTTCTTTGTTTTCTTTTTCTTTATTAATTTTGTCCAATTTTTTTTTTGTAAATCTATTTTCCTTGCTTTGTCTCGAATATCATTTTCTCTTGCCCAGATTTTTAAGTGTAGACTTAAATTCTTTAGCTTTGTTTCCCAAACATAATGGGGAGACCCAATGACACTTTTTGTCTAGCTCTCTTTGATTTGGTTTCTAAATTCTCCATTGTTGTCCCAAATTGAATTGTATCTGAAAGGGAGTGGGCCTTGATTCTCCAACTTACCCATGCTCAATACCACCGCCTTGTGATCTGAAGCTCATGTGTGGACAATCTCACTTTTCGCAAAAGTGAATTCAGCTGCTATGTTTTCTTGTACTAAGATTCTATCCAACCTTTCCTTGATATTATTCTTGCCTATTCTTTTATTACTCCATGTGTACTTCCCATTGCTTGGAGGAAGGTCGATTAATTTATGTTGTTCCATTATTTCTTCAAGGGCTTCTCTTGACGGATATGTATGATAGTTCCCTTCAAATTTTTCTTCGGTGTTCCTTATCAGATTTAAATCTCCTCCAAGGATTAATTTTCCGTTTTGTCTTTCCGCTAATTCTTCTTTTATCAGATTCTAGCAGTGATATTTTTCTCTGTACCAATTTGGAGAATATACATTCATGAAGCTATACAGTTCCTTTGTGTTGAGATCTCTCAAATCTGTTTTGATCCATTGTTTGCTGATTTTTTGGTTTGTTAGTTCCCATTTTCTTTTTTCCCATATGGTACATATTCCATCATAATTTTTTATTTTTTTAATCAATTTTTTATTTTCTTGACTGATTTTTTTGGTCTCCTAGATCATATAGATGTTTGGATTTTATTTGTTTAAAATATCTCTAGTTGTAGTGGCTTTGAAAGTAGTGCCAAGGCCGCAACAATTCCAAGAGACCACTATCATTATTTATTGTTGCGCTGGTGAGAACCTCCCTTTCCTCTTTGCTGACTTTTTTCATTGTTTCCTATATTTTTCCCAAGGAAGGATTCCATTCGTTTTTGAGCTCCTAATGCCATTTATTTAGCTGCTACCTCATCTCTTATTTCCTTGTTGGATTTTCTTCCCACTTTTTTTTCCTGGTCCAAAGTTTGGGGGTTTTCTTTAGCTTGATTTCTAGTTAAAATACAGTCCACTGAGGGAGGGCATAGAAGGGAAATAGGAATAGAGGAAGAGGGTATGTGGGCAAGGGAATTGGGGTTAGAAATTGGGGATCTGGTAGAGGGTGGATCAATAGGGTCTTCCAAGGGCCCAAAGGGATTCGCAGATGTGTGGATTGGGCAAATAACCTTCAATAAGGGCTAAGAAGTGGTCTCATTTGGTTCTTGAAACTGGGAGGCAATTGATATTGGCTACTTATTGGTGGTTTTTTTCCTTTTTACTTGTTCCCATGTGTTCTCTTGTTCTTCTAGATTTTCATTCTCTTTTTTTTTAGGACATCTATTAGCAAAATGACCATACTCATGACATACCTTGCATTTGAATGGTATCTACTCGTAGTCCAACTGTTGTATATGCGTCCATTGATCTACCTTGATCTTATTGCCTCTGAAAGTCTTTTTCCAAGATCTACTTCCACACATATTCTAGCACATGCATGCATGTTATCCTTTGGTTTGCATCTGCCTATATACTTTCCCACTGCATTTCCTATAGCTTTGACCGAATCATCTCCCCAGCAATGTAGCAAAAGGTGTGGTAGTCTAACCGAGACTAGGACTGCGCTTGGCACGTCCATTTCTGGATCGAAATCTGGCATCCACCTATTTAGATATAAACCTCTAAAATCCATGAAGTATGGACCGTTTCTAAAGATTAAGTCTCTGTCTTCCTTTGATTCGAAGAGGAAGGTATAATATCCCCTTCCACAAAATCGTATTGCTTTTTCCCTTGAATGGTTGCATTCCAGTTTCTTTCAACCCATTTTTGTACTAATTTGGGTGACGGAAATAACCCCATGAACTGCCCAACTAGTCCACGTTCTGCCAAAGAAAGAGCTACTCTTCAATGGAAAGCAAGTGGGAGAGAGATCTCTGGTATATCCTCAAGCTTCTTTAGAAATTTGTTTATTGTTGGCCTATTCCTTGGAGCTCCATCCATAGTAATCATGGACACGAATGCTTCTTCACTTTCTTCAGTTCCTTGGTGCCTGGATGAGAGGGGGTCACCCTCCTCAAAGGGGTGCATGGTCAGAGAAGACTCAGTAGCAGGAGGCTGCCAAGAGAGGCCTGCGAAATCAGGGAGGTGGCTAGCTCTGCGCAGCTCTCAGGCAGACTCACGCGATTGGTTACTAGATGCCTACCTTGTAGTATTTTTATTACTCTGGGGAATCAATTCTACAAGATACCAAAGGTAGTTCCAACTACTGCAAAATCATTGATTTCAATAAAACAATGCAAGAAGGTAGTCTCTCATACTTCCAAGTTTTTCCTTTCCACGGTTCGGTCAAAAAGGTAAATAATAGTTCACTGCAACCACAATAATTTTAGTACAATATCTCTCTATAGAGCACAAGTAGGTGGAAAAGCTTGTAGAATCGTCTGGGGATATATTCACCTCACCTACAAAGGCACCCCTATTTTCCAAGTCACACATCCATTTACATTGGATGAAAATCATCCATATGTTCAGTGTGGCTATAATGGAGCTCTTTAGAGCCCTATTAGTTCTTTGAAAGCATGTTTAGCAATCCAGCCAACAATCCCTGTGGATGTCACCTTTCATACTGCATCTACACCAACAAAGTCCTCCCATCAAGTAGCCAAATTTTAAGAACAATTTCAACACTTTCAGGTCCATGATACCCTACCAAGAGCCAATGTCAAGTACAAACAACATGCCCAGCATTAGGTTCTATGTAGTTTTCAAGGTACAATTGATGGGATTGTGGACACCAAGACAAAGGGTACTCACAAACAGAACATACAAATCTATGGAGTAGTGAACACAGGGAAGCTTCTTCAATAGGGAAAGTGATTCACCAAGTTCAACGGAAAATTTCTCATTTGATGAGGAAACTTTACGCAAAAGGGATTGATCCAGGTGGATGATAATTATCATAGTTAATAATTATTTTTCTAACAATGTTTGTAAGATCATATTTTTATATTTATAATGTGCATGATAAAAAAATAAAAATAAAAATTCATAATAGAGAAGTGAGAATCTAATTGCACGATGATTTTGTTTTTACCATCATATTCACCCATGGATTTTGTAAACCATGGTATTTGAAACGCATGATGATTTAATTTTTACCATCGTAATTTGTGATCTTCACCCATGGTATTCACCCATGGCATTTTGTAATGTGAAATGGGATAACTCTAGGTGGAAAGACACCCATGTAAAGTATAAATGTGAGAATTCACTAGGAGAAAAGCATGTTTTTTCTCATAATGTAGTTTCATGGTATATTATCATTTCAATAAATATTGCAATTTGTTTTTATTGTTTTTCTACAATATCTCTCTTACACATGGTGCCATTTTATGAGTTATCTTTATAATATTTGTGTACAATATTTCCCTCACGCATTGTGGCATATTCCTTTGTCACTCATGAAGTTGCATTTCTTAAATAACTTGGATCGCACCAACATTAATGCAACAAATTTCATGAGAACTCTGTAGTTAAGCGTCATTGGGCCTAAGTAGTACTAGAATGGTTTGTTGAAAAAGCGGAATGAAAATCTCACTTTGACTTTGCCTTGGTCAAACTTGAGAAAAATTGAATTTCTATTTCAGCAGAAATATTGGAGGCAGTTAACTGAGTTGACATGGCACTTTTCACTCAGTTAAATCAGTTAATCTGAGTTGGGGAAGCTTAATTTCAGTTCAATATGTTTTATTTCTAATTTGTAGCAATCTATTTCAGTTAATTTGAGTTATTGTCAGTTTAACTAGTTCTAACTGTCAGAAGAACTAGTGGAGGTCAAGTTGTGGAAGTGGAACTTCAACCACACTTAGTGATCAACTACTTAACTGATAAATCAACCCAAAATAGTTTTTTCATGTAGATAATTCGAGTTATCCATTTGAGATGGAGATTCCAATCCAGTGTACTATCAGTTGTAGCATATTCTAATGTGTACAAGTGGTATCCAGCGAAAGGACCTAAGGTAATTGTGCAATTCATCAGTGGGAAATTCCTAAATAATAGGGGCCAATTTCCTAGAGGTACAGTGCAAGGAAATAGGAGCTTGGAGGGCTTGAAAATTGGCTAAGTGTTGGCCAGAGTCAATCAGTCAATCAGGCAGAGGGATAGACTATACAATTGCAGGGTGTTCTCAAGCTTGAGCAAGCATATGTATTTCATATTATTCTATGATTAATGCAATATAGATAGTAAGGAGTTTTGAGTGGTTTCTTTCCCATAGATAAATATTTGTGCATGTGTGATATTTTCTTTTGCATGTCTATGATTTGTGTTCTATATGGTGAATTAACTTCCGCAGATCAATAGCGTAGCTTCAAGTCTTGTGAATTAGTAAATTTTATGAGCAATTCCGAATATACACATTTTCTACATGGTATCAGAGTTGGAATCACAGTAGAATAGATATTTCAAAGTTTTCATTGTAGGAGGCTCGAATTTGAATATCAGTGTTGTAGTTTTTCTTTAGGACTGAGAAGATGGATTTAAATGGGCTGAGGCTCGAGTATGTCTTGGAAGGCACCTAAAACTTTGTTGCATGGAAGGACCACATGGAAGCAGTATTGAATGATAATGGGCTGCTATAATACATCAAGACAGATGTAGAAAAACCTCAAGCATCTGATGCCCAAAATCTTGCTCAGTGGAAGAAATATGTGGCCAAGGCAAGGAGAATCATATTGGAGGGAGTACATGATCATATTGTCTCGAATATCCACGGAAAAGAGACTTCGTTCGCGATGTGGAAAGAACTAACAAAATTATTCAAGAATAGTAGTGACCACATAAAGTTGGCACTCAAGGACAAGCTTTGAAGAATCAAGATGCAAAAGAATGACATAATTTCACAGTATCTGAGCAAGTTTACACAGCGTTGTGATGAACTTGGAGGGGTCGTTGTTAATGTGCCTAAAGAAGAATTGGTATCTCTATCCCTTTTGTGCCTTCCCAAGAGCTGGCATCACTATCAAGATTCAGTAAATAGTAGGGATAAACTACCTAGTTAAGAGTGCTTATGATCTGACCTAGTACATGAAGAAATAAGGCAAAATACCAGAGACGAGACTTCATCCAAGGGAGAGGATGAGGAGAATTGTGCCTTGGCTGGAAAGGCAAAGAAAGGGAAAGGGAAGAAATCCCAATCCAAAGCAAAATATAGTCAAATTGGAAAGAAGAAATACTTGTACATAATCAAGTTCTTTCATTGTCATGAATTCAAGCACTATGCCATGAAGTGTCCACACAAGAATAGTCAAAGGGGAAAGAAGAAAGTCTTGTCCATAATAAAGTGCTTTCATTGTCATGAATTCAAGCACTATGTCATGATCTGTCCATACAAGAAGACAAGAAAGAATACCTCATGAGGAGGAGGAGCTGAAGCCTTGGCTTCACAATTCAAGCTTGATTTTACTTTCATTACATGCATGGCCAGCACAGTGATGGGAAGTGTGTGGTACTTGGATAGCGATGCCTCATTCCATATGACAAGGAATAGATATTTTTTCAATGATTTGGAGGAGAAGGATCTCCAAATCCACGTCAAGATAGGAGATGATGGGAGGTATAGCGTGATCGGGATTGGTACAGTCACATTTCAGAGGGAGTTGTGCTCCCCTCTCAGACTCAAGGATGTGATGTTTGTTCTAGGTCTAAAGAAGAATCTTATCTTTGTTGCAGTTTTAGAAGACTATGGTTATGAATTTATTTTCAGTAAAGGAAAGGCATTCCTGAGACAAATAACCACGGGACAGATGAATACTATCGGGGTTCATGTGAGGAACCTCTACAAGCTAGATGTGGAGTATTGCGTTGCATTGAGCACAAAGGAAGAGAAGGTGCAAAGTCGTGATGTCAATGAAATTTGGCATAGAATACTTGGCCATTTTCATAATGGTGCTTTAAAGATCATGCAGTGGATTACCACAAGCCTCCCCAATGAGCACTAGAGAAATAGAACACATGCAAAGTGTGTACCTTGGGTAAGTACACAAAAGCCACTTCCCAAGATCAGGATAGCGGAGCACATGCAATCCTTTAAAGGATCCACTCTGATTTTTGTTCTCAATAGCCTCCACTACCAGGCACAAATATTTTTTCATATTTATTGATGACTTTTCACGGAAGTTTTGGATATTCTTCATGTGGAAGAAGGACAAGACTTTCTCCAAGTTCTTAGAGTTCAAGGCACTAGTGGAGAAAGAAACGGGCAAGAAGGTGAAGGCTCTTAGGAGTAATAATGGAGGTGAGCACGTGTCAAATGAGTTTAAAAAATTATGTGCAAAAGAAGGCATTTGACGAGACTTAACAACACCCCACAACCGACAGCAGAATGGGGTGGCTGAGAGGAAGAATTGTAGCATTGTGGGATAACCACAGGTGATGTTACATGACAAAATAATACCTCTGCACTTGTGGGCTGAAGCATGAAACACAACAGTCTATTTGCAGAACAAGAGTACTCATCGGATTCTTGGCATGATCACACCGAAGGAGGCTTTCTTGGGGAGGAAGTCAGACGTGTCGCACTTCAAGATTTTTGGAGCCTCTGTTTATTTCCATGTCTCCAAAGAATCAAGGAAGGAGCTAGACCTGACAACATAATTGGGGTTTTTTTGGGTTACACAAAAACTCCCCACAACTACCGTGTGTATCTGTCCTCCCTCATAATGAAAATTGTGCGAAGGGAAGCAAAATTTGATGAAGACAAATCCATGCGGTGCTCTCTTGAGAAGGAGATTCAGATCCCACCGTAGGAGGATCTTTTAGCTCCAAAGGAGGAGCCTCAGGGTGTTGTGGACAAGCCACAAGTTGAGGAGCAGAAGGTGGAGAGAGCCACTCAAGAAGAACCATCCAGAGAATGCAAGAAGAGAACCATGGAAGTTGAGAGACTTGTGCAAGATGTGAGGGAGAATGTGGGTGTTCTTTCAAATCAGCGCAGATAGAGAAGGTCGCAAGATCGGTACATTGGCTACATGGCTCTAATAAATGAGATAGTAGAGACTGAGCCATCCTCTTTCGACGAAACACTAGAGAAACCTATATGGGGTGATGCAATTGTGGAGGAGTACAAATCCATTGTAAAGAACATTGTTTGGTAAGTGGTCCAAAGACCAGCAAATAGATCATTTGTGGGGTTCGAGATGGATCTTCAAGGTGAAGTAAACAGCAGACGGAAGCATAGAAAAGTAAAAGACCAAATTTATGGCCAAGGGGTAATCTCAGGTGGAGGAGGTTGACTATGAGGATATCTTTGTTCCTGTAGCAAGGTACTCATCCATCAGATCAATCCTTTCTTTAGCTGCACAGATGAGGTGGAAGATCCACCAGATGGATGTGAAAACAACATTCCTCAATGGAGTTATTGAGGAGGAGGTGTATATCAAGAAACCAAAAGGGTTCGAGACTTTTGATCAAGAGTCTCATGTGTGCATACTCGAGCGAGCATTGTATGGTCTCAAGCGAGCACCTTGTGCTTGGTATACTAGGAACAATAGTTATCTCACCGATTTTGGATTCAACAAAAGTGAAGCAGATTCAAACCTCTATCATATTTTGGTAGAAGGTAAATTGTGATGAGAAACTAATCAAACCTTGCAAGGAGGACCTTGAAAGAGAGTTTGAGATGAAGGAAATGGACCTCATGCACTACTTCCTCAGATAGGAAGTATGGAAAGGTGATGGGGAACTGTTTGTCTCTCAGGGAAAGTATGCCAACGAGATATTTTAGAGGTTCTGCATGGACGGGTGCAAACCCATGGAGACTCCTCTAACGACCAACTGAAGGAAAGAGTATGCCATTTCACATGAGGAAGTGGATGAGACTTTTTACCGGCAATTGGTGGGTTCACTCATATATCTTGTGAACACACAACTAGATATATGCTTTGCAGTCAACCAGTTCAGCCAAGTTATGGTTATGACAACCAAATTGTTCTAAAGGGAAACTAAGCATGTTTTATGGTACCTTAGATGCATGGCCCAGTTTGGACTTTGGTACAAACAGACATAGGGAGTGAAGTTGTGTGGCTTCACCAACGTAGATTGGGCAAGAAGTCCATCAGACTGGAAGAGTACATCAAGTGGAATTTTCAGTGTTGGGTCCGAAATAGTTTCTTGGTAAAGTAGGAAGAAAATATCTATGGCACTCATCTAGGCAAAAGTAGAATACATGGTTGCAATTCAAACAGCATGTGAGGTGATCTAGATGAGAAATATGCTTGCTGGCTTGTTTGGTCAGATGATGAATCCAACTGTGTTTTACTATGATAATAAAAGTTGCATCAAACTCTCTAAAAATCCTATTTTTAATGATCGATCCAAGCATATTGATATCTAGTATCACCATCAACGGGATTGTGTGCAAAGGCGGATTATGTTGTTGCAATACATTCCGACAGAGGAACAAGATGTTGATATTTTGACAAAGACTTTTTCAAGAGGGAAGTTCAAGTTCCATAGGTGCAGGTTAGGGGTGGTTGATAATCCCTTGTAGAATTTCCCACTATAGATCAACATATTATGCAATAAACTAAAGCAAAATACAAGATCTACTTCTACAACAAAATTGCGGAAGCTTAATCGATTTTGAGAAAGATCAAATAGAACACATATAACAGAGAATGAGAAATCAATCGCACATGAACATAGAATAATACTTTGGGGAAAGCCTCAGCTAAAAACCCCGATCTCTGTATTATCATATAAGTGGAAATATGTTCAAATTACACAAAGCATCAGCTCACAAGCTATTGTTACACTGAATTTTGTCACCTTGACTATCTGCAGTTTATGTGGCCTCATCAATAGCCACATTGTCCTCTTTGTCAAGCCCCATACCTCTGCTCTTCATGTCAAAACTTCAAAGAGAGAGAAAGTCACTTGAAAACATGTTTATCTCTGGGTACGCAGGTTCTCTCTACCTTGCCTGCGTGTACGCACTCCAAATACATTAGACCTGCGTAGTAATACGCTCTGTATACTAAAGCTAGGGT
>APFE030874167.1:0-16050 GCA_000404065.3 Pinus taeda
TTTCTGATCCAATATGCGATTAGCGACAAGTCGCTAATCCCATATTGCAGGGCAAACCTCTTAGAGAAGGAAAACCCTGAGCACTTGGACCCGAAATAATTATAAAATGCGGGAAATATTGTTTCGGTTTCGTCGGAGCGGGATTCCACAAAACCAGCAGAATATCGGAGGGGCTTCGAGTGGTAAGCGATTTCAACCGAGTTCCGTCCGATGCCATATGGAAATTTTCGCGCGTCCCGAGGAAGAGAGAGAGAACCGCTCACATCAGATGGGTAAAAATCATGCTACTCAGCCGCCCGATATGAACGACGACTGTAGGATCTGGGGCCCCCAGATCAACGCGGAGACGCGTTCCGATGGATGACTGGATTTGACAAGATTATAAAGCAAGTTCACATAGGATTTGAAGTTGGATATGGACGATGCGTTGGCAGAAGGTCGTGTTTCACGGGCATTTTTGGAGTTAACAGAAAAAACGACCGTTTCAAATATGTCCAAGAGAATTGACACTCATCCGTTAGGAAATAGGTGGCCACTTCCCTGTGAGGCATTATACAGTGACTAATGATGCAGGATAGAGGGATTCAAACGGATAGAGGTAGGGGAATCGGAAAGACAGGAAGTGGAAACGAACAATCAAGAAGCAGATTGGCTTTAAAGCCACAAACTGGCAGAAAGCTAAGAGCAGTAGGCAGTAAGCTGAAAGCAGAGAGAAGAAGCCGAGCTGACCTATAGAAGCAAAGGCAACATCGAGCCAGAGTTTAGGACAGAGACAGAGAGAGTCAGAGAGTCTGTGTACTCCATAGAAGGCTTGAGAGGTTCAAGCATACCCCTCTGTAATGTCTGTCATGTATGAGTCTCAGATTGGGCTCATACCACTGTGACCAATAGAGGTCAAGAGTCAATAAGGAGATTCTGTGTACTCCAGAGACTTGGGAGATCCAAGTATAGTGTTGCTGATTGGTATCTGCTGAGTGAGGCTCAAATTGAGCTCACTATTGTAAAAAACTCTACTTGAAAACATAATAGAGAGGCCACCACTGAAGGCTGGACTGGGAGACGTAGCCTAGGAGTATTGGGTGAACTCGTTATTAAACTTGTTGTGTTTATATGTGTTTCCTGTTATGTTTTCTTTGATTGCTTCAGTGTCTGTGTCTTTCGCAATCTTATCGATCCGTTGCATAAAATAACATAGGCACATCTATGCACATGAGTCTGTAATACCTTATTGTTTTGTCTAGATCAATTACAGATCAAGTGGTATCAGAGCTTTAGGTTGCTAAGGTTAGAAAAGCTTGTGCTGGATTTTTTTGTTGAATGCTAACTAGGACCAAGCTCAAATTAGGAGAAGGAGAATTGGTTGAAGCTAACCTAGAAATTGGAAGAGTCTATCCTAAGAGGAAAATGGCAGCATAGGAAGAATCTATCGGGTTATACAAGATTAAGAGCTTGAAAGATGTAGATGTCAAAGCTAAGGAGATATTGAAGTTTGATTTTGGCACTAAGGACATTTATCCATATGATCCCCACGGTATTTGCAAGAACCATTGTGTGAAGGTGTACTGTCCATGGATCAACGAGACATTTCATTGGCACGAGGAGGACCCTTGGATTTATTGTTACAGTGACTCCAAGCTCCACGAGTTGGTCAGTATAGCCACAACTTGAAAGTTTCTTTGCAGCTAGTAGCAACACAGGAAGCAACGACAAGAGCAACAATAAGAAGCAATCCAATGCAGGATAAGGGCAGGAGGAAGATTGTCGAGAACCCGGAGGTAGAGAAAATCTACAGGATAAGAGCAGATCCTATCATGGAGAAAGAAGATTTGGAAGTGGAGGAAAAGAGGGAGCAGTGGATAAAGAGAGCAGAGCGAAGGAAGAAATAAAAGAAGAGGCTACAACAAGAAGAACTAAAATTGCAGGAGACAAAGAAGAAGTTGAAGGAGGAGCAGGAGCTGAGAAAGAGAGAAATGGAAGAGAAGTATAAATAGGAGGAAGAATAAGGGCAAGGCGAAACTACAGAACAAATAGTGCCCATACAGGTTGAGGAATCAGAATAACTGGCAGCTGAAGAAGAGGGTGAACAGATGCAAGATCGAGAGCTTGCTCAGTAGATTGAGCAACTAGTTGAAGTGATGGACATGGAGTTGGGGTAGAATCCATAGAATGAAGACACTGACCTTGTGCCGTGAGCACCAAAGGTCACCTCTCAGTATCCACCAACTCCAGTGTCAGTACTAGTCCCGAGTGAGCAAGGAGAATGTATTCTCTTTGATGATGATCTAGTTATGGATGTGTACAATCTATCATTTGATGAGTTGTAGAAGAAGATTGTACAAGCGCAGAGGAATCACTTTCTAGATGATCACGTGTCACCTGCATTCATGAAGGAAAGGGTGATAGTGTCAGATATCAGAAAGCATCCAGCTACCCTTGTTGATGCCACCTTGGCTTATGCAGGAGAAACAAGCCCAAATATTAAGTTCCTATTTGCCAAGAATGAACAAATGGCAAAGAACTTACATGCTGCCAGGAAAGAGGTAGAACAACTGAGAGAGCAGAGCACAATTTCCACAATGGTAGAGATGAGGAAAGTTATACTTGTTGAAGTATCAACACTTGATACTACCATGCGGAAGCTCTACGACGGATTCATCACCGTGCATAAAGTAGTTGTCCTTGTGCATGGCTTACAACAGTGGAGCAAAGAGTTTATTCAAACTCTCAGGAACATACATGCTGCCATAGCCCATGTGCAAGAGTGGATAATGTGGTACAAAGGCCCTATTTGACTTTCCAATGAAGATGAAGCCACAGGAAGAGCTGGAGAAAGAAAAGGTTTGGATGTTGATCCAAAACTATGAGCAGATCACACCATTCGTCTGCAGCATACATACCTCATATGCATGGTTGTACAAGATTTTGGATGTTATGGTGAGAACGCATAGGATATCGTCAATCGGTTCCCTCACTGAGGCTAGACCAAAGAACCAAGTATGGCTAGAGATCGATGGGCACATGGAGCAGCTAAGGTGAGAGGCCACCAGGGATGACTTGGAGTTGAGCGCACATAACATGCAGAAGTACATTGGTGGTCTTATCATGGTCAACACCATACAACACATGCTTCAAGATGAGCTAGACACAGGTTCCAAAACCATATACCTGGATGTTATGGAGGCAAGAGTCCGCTATCACAAAGACATCATTAAGCAGTTTGGGGACTTCATCACACAGTACCAAGCTTGGCATCATTACATGCTCGAGAAACACCAAGTAGAGGTTGCCAAGTTGGTATTTCCCCAAACTTTGGAGTCATAGTGTTTTATCTTGTTAGGCCATCTCTAGCCTATTTTGTCTCACATTGGTACATGTGGAAAATGTAATATTATTTGTAAATATGTGTATTTGAAATTCCAAGTGTCATTAGTGGAATGTGAAATGTCATCATGTTATGTAATTATTTATTTTTAAAGAAGTTGAAGAGTCATGAGGGTAGTCAAAGAGTCACAAAGGGGAATTTCAAGGCTCACCCCACCTTTTGTTATAAATATAACCTCATAACTCATAGAATGGGCTTTTGGGGAGCCAAGCTTTTGGCTAGGCTTAGGCTTAGAAAAGGCTTAAGAGTATTGATGAGCCTTAGCTTCTCCACAACGTAGAGCGAGTATAATTCTTTGGAGGAGTAGATGTTTTTTATTGTAATGTTCCACTATTGGAGCTAGTGGTCATCAAGGGCGTATGTATGGATGGAACTTTCACTTATAATAGTAATAACAAAGCCAACACACTTTCATGCATACATTGTTATTGTAGTTGAAGTATTCTGGTTCCTTTAGCAATATATGTTGTTTAACTTACGCATTTTCTTATGAACTACTTTGTATGGAATTGTATGAATCTTGTTGGATTAATCCGTCACTTTAATTTGTGGACTATTCCACATTTTAGTTTGTGATGCCATTATTATCGTGTGTCCCTTTCAAGCTGCATATTATTATAAGCTTCTAAGGGGCACACTTCCTTTTCCCGTCTATGTGTTAGAACCCCCCATCAATATCACTTGACTCGCCGCAAGGTCACACACTTTCTCTCACCCAAAGTTATCATACTTACCTCTACATGCAATCACGGTCAAGGAATTACACTACCACCCACTGTTAAGACTCCTACTCCAAATGGTTTGAGGTCTAGTTAGGACTTCTTATCGACAATATCCCCTTAATGTTTGTAGGTCCAACGCCGTCAAACATAAAGGATTGTATTAGAATAGATATTTTTGAATTACACTCCATAAATATTTTTTAATTTGAAGTAAGAAGGGTTGAACCCTGATCCCTTAACTGGCTCTCGCGCTGTGCTCCCCCCATGATATCGCCCCCCTTCTTTCATTCTTCCCATTCCTCCCATGCACCCTCTGGAGTCATATTCGGAGGGGGCTCACTCTGTTTTTGCACCCACCTTTGATGATGCTTCTCTGGCCTTCGCCAACCTCGTCTCCTCCCAAGGCCCTCCTCACAATCGACCTGTTGTTTACAAGTTTATAAAGAAACTTGAAGACGTCCCTGAAATAGTGTTGCCTCCTTCATTGCCTAGAAAAGCTACTCGTTCGCTATCTAAAAAGGGATTGATCAATCAATTTACTGGTCTATGGCCCTGTCATTAAACAATGCAAAAATGGGTTGAGAGGAATTGGTCTCCTTCCACACAAGGAAAAATCTCCATTCGTTTTTGTGGAAGAGGTTACTTCACTTTTTATTTTGAGTCCCGATAAGCAAGACACCTCATCTTCAGAAATGGCCCCTACTTCATGGATTCCAGAGGCTTATATTTAAATAGATGGACTCCATATTTTGATCCTGACCTCGATGTCCCCAATGTTGTTCCAATTTGGGTATGTCTCCCCAAGTTTGGTTGAACCATTCTCATAAATGCTTGAGCAGGTATTGAGCAGTGGAGGCAAGCAAGCAGTGGAATAGATTTGGGGATCAAATCTGAGTTGTATTGTGTGTAACATGTGGAGATAGTGCTGGATACTTGTGAGAAGTATTTACTATTGTAATGTTACATGTTCTCAATCATTAATATATAGATAGTGTGGGGTTTTCAGCTGTAAGCTTTCCCTGGGATACATACTATGTTAATGTGTGCATGCTCTTGATGTTTTATTGTTATTGATGATCAACGTAGAGGAGCTTATGTATTGTGTATGTATTCCGCAATAGTACATGATCAGGATAATCTCCATTGAATATCTGTTTATTATTCAAAATTTCTACATGGTTTCCCTCACAAGATTATTACAAATTATGCACCAGTGTTTAAGTCAAAGAGAATTATTCAGTTTTGCAACAAATACAACATCACATCAGGTCATTCCATGGCCTATCCACAGGGCAATGGAGTAGACGAGTCTTCAAATAAATCCTTGGTGGAGGTAAATAAAAAAAAATGGCATCGAAAGCTTGTCAATGCTTTGTGGACTGACAGAGTGAGCAATAAGAAATCAATAGGCATGTCACTTTTTGAATTGGTCTATGGTACTGATACAATGTTTCCTAGATCACTTGCAGTCCCAATTACGAGATTATTGCAAGAAGTCGGCAGTGAAGAATATGATATTCAACACCAAATCAATCAAATGATTTACCTTCAACAAACGAGGGAATAGGTTTCTCAAAACACTTTCTAGCTACAAGAGAAGATAAGGAAAATTTATGGCCACAAAACCAAGGCAAAAAAGTTTTAGCTAGAAGATGTAGTGCTACGATGGGACACAGGAAATGAGGAAAAATGGAAACATGGTAAGTCGACAATTTGTTGAAAGGACCTTATAAAATTTCAGCCTATTGAGGACAAAATCCATTTTTATTAAAGGAAATGGATGGTCAAGAATGTTCAGGAGGACCAATGAATGGTAGGCTCTTGAAACACTGTTATTTCTGATGCATCTTGTTGAAGTTGTTTCACTGTCATTGTATATACCAGTTTGCTTTCCTTGCAAGTTTTGAAGTACAATATCATATGAGCTTGGGACTTGAAGTGAAGGCTATAAATCTTAAATGCTTTTTGTTTAGTTTAGATGGTTTTTAAGTCAACTTAGAGTCAATTGTTAGTCAATCCATAGTTTGTATCGAGTCATTTTTCAAAAGTTTCAAAAAGTTTTCAGTCTTTCATTTGTTTGACCGTATTAGCACAATAAGCTAGGCACTTAGTCTATGGTGTTCTTGACACCTCCAAGGAGCTGCGATCCCCAATAAGACCAATGTTAGTGTCAGTATATGCATACTTCCATCAGGGATCAAATATTTTCTTTGAATTTTCATTTTAGGTGTTTCATACTTTTTTTCTATCATTCAACTAGGGCATGCAAAAGTGGTCCCCTGATGATTGCCTTCTTCTCAGAAAATCAAATTTTCCCATCACGACCTACATTTGCTGAACCATATTAGTGTTGCATTCAGTTATGGTTTCAGTTGTGTTATTTTTAGAGTCAAGGTTGTTATGTTTCCATTACTTCTTAGGGTCCATTTTCAAGATCAAAAGCATAGTTTTAGTGTAAAAAAGGGTAGCAAAAGTATGAGGAAGACCAATAAACAAATAGTGACAGGTAGCAAGTTATGGTTATTGAACAAAGTTCTCATTTCATTGATGTAATTTTCATCTCAAAAAAATGTTTTTGAGATGAAAATAGAGTATTTTAGTTTGTTTATATTTATTGATGCAATTCAAGTCATTGCATGTAATAATTTTTCCCAAGCTACCCAAGCATTTCTCCTTGCTGCAAGAGATGAGCCATTGAAGAAGTTAGTTCAATCAAAGCTTCATCCACCAGAAAGAGACAGAGAAAGAGAAACATTAGACATAGATTTGAAAACAAAATAAAAAAGTTCCAGACAAACATTATAAAGTGGGTTTTTTCTTAAGAAAAATCAAAATCATCCTCTATATAAAATTTCAAAAGCATTTTTCAAAATTCATTACTTCTTTGCACCCTAATCTCTCATTGGAAGAGAGGAGATTGAGTGAAGGTGAAAAAAATCAAAAGGGCATGCCTACTGAGGTTGATCCATGCTGGGAGGAGTCACGGTGCACCTGTGAGGTCAAGGGCATGTTTGCTCGTCCAAGCCAGAGTAAAATACAATGGTGCTACGTGCCTGTGAGGTGAAGGGCGCACTTGCTGAGAGCATTGTACGCTGGCTCTTGCTGCTACGCGTTTGGCCAGAGGAGCTTGGAAAACCTTAGGAGCCCCAAAACACCACTTCCTTTGTCTACTCAAAGCCACAAAAGCTTCAACTACCTACATTCAACAAGTAAGTGGCTCGATATCTCTTTTTCTCCACCAATTAAGAAAATTGGCACCATAAAATTTGAAACCTTGGCAAAGCTCCCTTGCATGCTTCCAAAATAACTTCTTTGATTAGAGTTGAAATACTTCTTATACTTTCTCACCTTCCAATCATCCTGATTGTATTTCACTCCACCTCCTCATTGTTTCACTCATCTTGGCATATATATTAGTTCCTCAAGTTTTCACCTACAAATCATGGCATAATACAGTAGTTTAGAAGAAGGGGAAATGCAGCTCAAGAGGCCAACCAAGAAAGGAGGAAGAATTATTAGTTTTGAATCTACTAATACAATAGAACTTATGGCATCATCACATGTAGTATCATGTCTCAGGCACATGCGTTGTTTAGAGTTTTGCCAAAGGATTGAGACGGTGAATTTTCATCAGCAATTAACCAAGCAGTTCATCTTCAATATAGAAAAAAACTAGGTCACTTTAGCAGGGGCCACATTCACTATATTTCCAGCCATCATATCACGGGCCACTAGAATTCCAAATGCAGGAGAGAAATGGTTCAACCAAAAAAATCTACATCACAGTTTTTATGAGCCATATCTTAAGACAAGGTTAAAAAATGATAAGAAAATAATTTTCCCTTTCTCTTATCTTTTGGACAAATATGTTCCATTAATGAAGATCATCATGTCAAATTTCATATGTGATGGTAGGTTTTCTAGACTATACTCATACCATATCAGGCTTCTCATGCACTTTACCAGGGTAAGAATGCTCAATTTTCCATACTACCTTTTCAGGAGTATTGACAAGATGACATACATCGCTCAGAAAAAGGCTCCAGCTCATCAAATGCATAGTATTTTCCATCATTCTTTTATTAAAATGATAGTCCTCCATCACTTAGATCAACTAGGTGTTACTTGGGAAACCTTCATAGCTAATGAAATATTCAATGAATCATCTACTCAGCCAGCTACCTGCTTTCCTCCATCATCCTCCACTCATCCATCTACTTCTTCTCATCCACCACAACATACTTATCACTCATCCTCAACAGGTCATCCTTCACCAAAAACCTCCATACCATCTAAATCACAATTTCACATAGTCATTCGTTCAGCCAATAGAGATGATGGCAGTGATGAGGGATATGATGAGCATGATGAAAGTGAGGGACATGATGTACACACTAAGCATGGTCAGAGTAGTATATCATAGAGGAATAGTTGGCAGGCATTTTCTTTAACCTATCAGAGGGGAAAGAGGTAGATGTTTACCCCACAAAAAGTGGGAGGGGCCTTGCCTTCATCAGCATCATTATAGGTTAAATTCAAGGAGAAAATGGTAGAGGAAGCAAAGGTCAAACAAAAGCATGAAGAACATGACATTGAAAAGGAGTTTCTCCTTGTGGACACTAGTGATGAGGAGGGAAACAAATGTTCTCAAGTTTCCTTGAGAACAGAGGATGCCAAAATGAGGGAGCTTGAGGTAAATTTACAAAGAAGCCAATATGTTATCTCCTTTTATGAAGAAGAGAAAAAGTAGTTAGAAGTTAAGCGGGAGATGACGCAAATCAAGTACATCAAGGTAAAGAGGGAAGCTGAAAAAGGCAAATTTCAACTTCATGAGGCTTATGGAGAGCCAGATGGTGAACAAGGACAAAGAAAAAGGCTAAGAACAAGAGGATTGAAAAATTCATTAGAGCTTGAAAGATAGAAAGAGGCAGAATTGGAGGAGCAGCCCACTCTAAATGTGCAATTGGTCAATGAAATAGCTAAAAAAAAAGATTCTTGGCTTGAGAAAGTGAACACACTTTAGAGGCCTCTTAGACAAAGCAAACAAACATGTTGAGTTGCAAAGGAAGATGGCCAAGTATTATGCAAGGAGAAACCAAGTGGGAAGGAGCAAGCTCAAAAGAGCTCATGAGAAAATTGACAAATTGACCAAGAAAGAGGAGAGGAGGAGACTTGAAATGCTTGTTGAGGCATCCCTACATGCCTCTAATCTTTGATCAGTCATAAAAACACATTTTTGGGCATGATGGACCATTTTTGAGTTTGAAGGAAGTTGTTGTGTTTTTCAGTCCATTTTTTACACAATCATGATAGGCAAACATGCAGCGCCCATTATTTTTGGGGCACCCAATGAGAAGTGTGTTGGCTTAATGGGGCTTGACCCAGGTTCAGAGTTAAGTTGGCCAACCAAATCGTGGTATTATTGGCCCTTTCGACAATATTCCATGGAGTGCGGACTGACATCTCACTCGAAGTAATATAGGAGGGTGCTAGAACCAGGTGTCTGCACCATGGAGATGTCTTAGGAGTTCCACTAGTTCGCGGTTTGACCCTACACAGGTTGCTTCACGCACTTTCATGTACTTTTCTACCTAATATACTAACTTTGCGTAGCCCTACCCAGGGGCTGAACATCACACTTTGCATTATTACCCAAGACCTTGATGATATTCCAATGTTAGTTAATTAGCTTTGCCTACTAGAGTGATTTAAATATACTTAACAATATAAATTGTTCATGTAGGTGTGCACAGTAAATAAACTATATATTTGCAAATTAGATCAATCATTCATTAACCCAAGAACAAACACACATAATTATAACAAAACTTCTCTTTACCAATTCATTCCTCAGTTACAAACTCAACTTCGCCCTGCGCACTCAGCTAGAGGGGTCTGCACACTCAGCTGCGGACTACTAGGCCTCCATGCACTCAGCTATAGAGCCTTCTCCTACTTTACGACCCAAAGACACACTTTACACTTCGACTCTGTCACTTGGACTTTTTCCTACTTATTTTTCTTGTCTTACACTTAGAGCCTCACTCTATTTGTACAATCCCATGGTCTACAGACCATGGGTAGATCTATCCAGCCGACATTACATTACAAAACTATGGTGGACAACCATGTGATTCTATCATAGTTTCATGCCTCATGCCTGTAATTTGCGGAGCTTTACAACAAGATTCAGTCAAAACTTGGGCTTTGAGCCACAAAACATGGCTTGGGGGGATTCCATGCCCAAGAAGCCCCCAACACAAACATCGTGACTTGCCCTCAAGTCACTTTGTCAGTGTGACGATCTTTGTGTGGATTCCCTCCAACTATTCTCTAACTATGTGGAGGTCTACAATGCACTAAGTTGTAGCTTGATGGATCTGTTGCATACGTTGTTTCGAGACCTTTGTGTCGGGAGTGCTTCTCTACATCAATGTGTGCATCCCCTACATGTGTGAAAGTTTGACTTCGATGTCTGCCATGATGGTGAAGGCCTCGTTGATCCAAGGATGGACGTGCACTTTTAGGACTGCTTCCTTATGTCACACTACATCCACCTGCTCCTTTAGTGCTTTAGCTTACTACATCCGCGCAAACCTCTGAGTGAGGACCACCATCTGACCAGTTCCTTGGACACTATCATACTATTGTTGGAGTTATCACGCCTCTGTCTCTAACCACTTGATGTTGGGGTCCTCTTGTAAAGTTGTGAGGACCCCAAGTGATTCTTCCAACATGCTGGTGCAGTCTCGTACTACACCTCTGATTTCCTCTAATCCTACTTTGATAGCACTTTTGCACTATTCTCTGACTTCTAGGGGAGTGGATGGTTGCGCCTTTAACCACAATTCGATGATCTAAAGATTCAGCTCCAACTAAACCTTTTTCATTTTATCCCTAGCCTCACGGACCCCTACTGCTAACCTGTGGATCCATGCCTCCACTAGTATATCCACTGGGATGGGCAGCTCCGAGATGCTTTGGCAAACATCATCTATCACCTGTACTAGTTGTTGACTTTGTGACAAAAATTTGTCACACTACAAGCTTAGTTGTACCATATTTATTTTCTGCTCACTTAGGACTTGGAGCGCATGGCTCTCCCTAGCTCGCAACTTTGTAGTTATCCCATCCTGCAAAACATATAATGTCTCATGTGGGAGGGCTACTAGATTAACACCAATACCTTCTAGTGCTCTAAGCAAAGGCCTGTCAACCTCATTTGATGTCATTAGTGACCCTTTCGACAACACTATTGTGTTCGTTATCCGCGCGTGCAACATCTGCTGTGTTGCCATGGATCCGACTGTGAGGTTGGCCGAAAGGGTAGCAACTTGGGTGGGCAGGTCTGCAATTCCTACAACTGCACTCTGAGGGCCCCCAACACAATCTGGTTCTCCTCCATGAAATATTGGAGAGCCTCATTGGTGATCTTGCGCACCTTCTCGCTAATGTCATGTAGATCACCTTCGGTTAGGGTGATTGGGTTAATGGACAATTTCAAGGCCTTGAATTTCTTTCGTGACCCTACCCGCTCTGTTGGGTGCTGGCAATTTAGCTGTGTTGTTGTGGTTCATGGGTTCATGCATCCTTATGTTTCTACTTCCTATGCTTCCTGCCCCTATGAAAGTGTTGTTTGGCCCTCGCCTGCCTTTGTGGCTACTTCCTATGTTGCTGCTACTTTTGTGGCCTTTTCCTACTCAGCTTCTTTCTATGCTACATCCTACGCTTCCCACACTTTTGTTGTTGTTATTTCCTTCCTTCATTTTTTGGCCAACTATGTGATGCGTAGCTTGGCCTCATCTTTCTTCTTTTGCGCTGTCAACTTCTTGATTTCTACAATGTCTGGGACACGCCATTCCAATGCCCATGCCTCCAAGATATCGAAAATCGCATCATCGTTGGCTATAAAGGGTAGCTTTTTCCACTGTTTAGTCGTGTCCTTGTGCGCCCTAATATATATGTTACGCATGTTTGCCTTAAATTTTGCAAAACACTGGAGGCTACTGTAAATCATGGGTGACAATCGTGACTTATAGTTGATCCACATTCTGAGGTTCATCTCCATGAACACTTAGAAGATCTTGTTGTAACGTATCCTTTTATCATCCCTCATGGCCCAGAGTGAACCGCACTTTGCGACCTCCAGTAAAGCTTTGTCAATTATGGGGAATTGACTATCCTCTGACAATTCCCTAGCTATGAGCACTATGGATAGTAACAACCATGCATAGTGGAACATTTTGCCCTGTTCCTGGGCTTCACGACAATTATCTAAAAATTACATGTAGAGGAATTCAGACCAGTTAAATTGGACCCCCTCCACGCACTACTCATCTAGTGCGACCACTGACGTAGGTACCTCATATGCACGACACTTGTGCATGATGTTTCTTGCCAGGATTTGGGTTGCCACGCATACTACTTTGTCCTTGATGCTGGAGATGCCATAGCCCCTCTTCTTCTTTCCTAGGATGTACTTTTTCTTCATGGCCTCTACGATGGCCAAATCACTAGCCCACCCTTCCGATATGGCCGTGGAGTCCTCTCCTTTGTATGGAAGCCAAGAGATGCAATGAATCCAGTCTATCGTGATGGGGATGGGCTCCTCCAGCCATAAACACCCATCATGCACCAGGAAAAGTAGCTCCCTGATGAAGAAAATGGTTAATGGGGCGCGGTGGAAATCCAGCACCCAGAGTAGGTTCAGTAGCCCATCCTTTTCAACTACATGTAACCAATTTCGCAACTCTAATGTTGTCACCCCCCACAGTGTTATGCTTTATGAGGTTTTTGGTCCCAAGGTGAGGAATCTTCCCATAGTCAACAAGGTCCCAATCTTCAAATTTCAGGCTTGGAACGTAGCCTAGGTGTGTGCCTTCAAACATAATGCCATCCAGGAGGAGTGGGGTCTAGAGTGAGCTCTTGGTCTCATCTAGGTCCTTGGGCACTTTGGCCTTCACTTTTCATGGGGGTAAATATGTGGGTAGTTTTGTTGCAGAGTGCGTATGCTGAGCATCCACCTCCATGCCCTCCTCTTCTTCTGTGATGATAAGATCCTGTAGGTCTTCTTCTTCATCATCTATTTCTATAGTGACAACTTTCCCCTTCTCCTCCATTGACAGTTTGCTACGCAGTGGGTTTTGCAGGGACACGCGTACGGGAGCCATTGCTTGTTTGTCCTTCTTGGGTCTTGGCATGCAGGGTGATTTCGGGATTTCTGCCATAATTGCAACACCGTTTGGAACATCCCCCATGGTTAGGGCCCTTGCCGCCTCCTCAATGGTCACTTATGCTATCTCCATACTATCCTTAGTTGTTGCCATTGTATCTGTGCAACAATCTATCACTCATGAATTCAGGGGCTTAATCAATGCTCGACTCACAATAATTAGGATTCTGCTCGACTGCTCAATTCGCAAATGACTAAGTGTTGTTCACTAGGTAGCCCTTTGTAATTTATAGCACTTTTTGAATTTGAATTTTACCGTTGCCCACAAATCCAATTCATTAATGCACCCTTAGTGACAAATTTTCCTAGATTTTGCCCATAAATTGCATCTTAGATTCTTGTCACCCACTCCATTTGGTCTCACGTTGAGCATCCCATCATGAATAGTGACTTCAACAGTCACTTTCTAGCCAACCCACTGGTAGTGCAGCCCCCCGTGTGCAGTTGTGGACCTTCTGACTCCATGCTTCTACACGCATCTCCAATATCACGCAGCTCCTGGGTAGAATAGTTTATAGTCCCGTTCTCCCTTCTAGCTGCCTAGAGTGCTAAGACTATCCTTCCCTCAGCTAGTCAGGTGGTTGAACCACCAGTGAAAAGTTTCATCCGATCATTCATCATGTTACCTGGAGAATCTATACCTTTCACTATTGTGGTCAGCATCGCGTAATTTATTACTTGCAACGCGCTACCCTCATTAGTATGCTTAGCAATATGCGGTCCAAGCCAAGGCATCAGACTAATAAATTTGTGGCAATAGGGCTTAACCCTATTGTTGTGATCACACGCAACCTCCCTTGCCATTCTAGTCATTTTGCTGAGAAAATATTTCTTTATTTCACCATGCATCTTCTTGACTTCTGCATCCATCAATGTGCTTTTCTTCCTTAACCATACCCTTTATTCTTCAATTTTGTGGAGTCTAAGGTTTCCCTATTGGATTTCTTCCTGAATTCTCATGCGTTCTATTTCTTGTGGCTGTGTGACCCCTTCTTTCCAGGCTTCGCAAAAGATCGTATCTATTGGTGCTACTATGCGCGGACTAGGCTTTGCATGCTCCATGGGGAGTACAACATTCACTTCATCCTTCAAATTCAGAAGTGCCTACGCAGTCAGTGTTTTTCACATGGTCCTATAAGCCCAAAGAATCGCTAGTACGCGTAGGTCCTAGTCAATTTGTTTCACATGCTGGACCATGTTCAGTGCTTCGCGTACTTTATAAAAAGCTTCTATGTGCTTGGTCTTACCATACTTCTTGGTCCCAATCAGAGGGGTTGTTCATGCCATTGTCTTTCTGACTCCTGCTTTTTGGTCGTGTTTCCTATCGCGCGAACGCTGTGCATTCATGCAGATTGTGCACCATACGCCTGTACCCATCTAGAAAGGTGGGTGCACGGGATGTTTTGTCCATCATACTAGGTGTTTATCCACATTTGAGGCTTTCCAAATTGCATGTGCATCATCTTTCTGCATTCACGCCATTCCTCAAAACTTCCTTGATGTGTACCCCACCATCTTGTGAGCGTAGCATGTAGTACCCATTTCAAAGCATCGAAACGATGTTGTCCCGATACTTCTATTTCAAATTTGTTCAGGAAATCATCCACCTCTCTCAACCCATCATACATAGGTATATCTCTTACCTCTGTTGCCATGCAGCACAGTGACCTTGTCATCATGTTATAGTTGAGCATGGTTACCTCATGTAACCAGTTTTTCCATCATTTTATCTCCTCATCTGAATCTGAGTTGTAGGACATTTCGGGCTTCCATGAGAGTCTACCATCTACTGTTTGATTTACCCATTCCTACTCCCATGTGGTTATCTTGTAGATACAGTCTAGATCGTTGTCGCTATCATAGTCGTGCACTAGCTCTATGTGTCGCGATCCTTCAGCAGGGTCTAGAGGTACCACTACGCGTAGTGACTTTTTCTCAAAAATCATCTTGTACTTCTTTAGATTTATCACTCCATTCATGTAAGTGGCCCAATCTATTCCTAGTAGCACGGGATAGGGATTGTTGTGATCAACAATCTCTATCACTTCGAAATCTGCTAGCATGCCCACATCTTCAATATCTACTATTATCCCCTGCAATCTTCCCATAGGTAGGATATTTTGTTGGTTCGCCATTCGCAATTGAATAGGAGACCATTGTAGCATAGGTCTACCCATGCACTCCCACATCTGCTTTGGAAGGATGTTTGCATCCAATACTAGATCCAAAATCACTTGATCCATTTCATATTCCACGATCTATGCAGTCAATCTCATTTCTCTTCCTGTTCGCATTGCGTGCTTCCCAAGCTTTCAGACTACACGCGGTTCTCCTGGCATGGTTCCAACACATCTATTGATGAGTTCTTGTAGCCCCTTCACATCTTTGCTATCGCACATTAGCTTCATGCATGTCTCCAAAAATGTAGTGAGCATTGATGGGTCCATTTCCAGTTCCAATTTGTCTTTACATTCTGAAGTGGAGGCATCTGTGAAGCTCTTCTTAGCTTCCATGAATGTCTCGTTGGAGCGCACCAAATCAAATTATGGTTCCTTTGTTGGAGACCTACAAACCTAAGCACTCTCTTCGGGTTGCTTTCCTTTGTTATCTCCTATCATGATACCACTTTGGAGCATGATATTTACATCCGGGTCTTCCTCCCGTAGCTCAGACCTCATCATTTGCAAGTTTTGAGTTGGGGGAGGTTGGAGTGC
>APFE030874172.1:0-26297 GCA_000404065.3 Pinus taeda
ACCACAAGTAACTTTTTAAAGATGAAACTCGCGCCTTTTGACCTTTACAGGGGTACGCACCCAACCTTTAGCTTACAGAGCGTACAAGTATGCAGGTACAAGGTATTTGGAGTGCGTACACGCAGGCAAGGTAGAGAGAACCTGCATACCCAGAGATAAACATGTTTTTAAGTGACTTTCTCTCTTTTTGAAGTTTTGACATGAAGAGCAGAGGTATGGGGCTTGACAAGGAGGACAATATGGCTATTGATGTGGCCATCTTAACTGCAGATAGTCATGGTGCCAAATTTCAGTGTAACAGTGCAGCCTGTGAAGGATTGTAGTGAAGCTCCTATTTGAATATGTACTGACCAGGTTTGGTTGTCTGATGATTTTGATGAGTGATCGCCATACGCATTTCCTTAATGAAACGATCAGCATGTTGATGGAAGAGTTCCAAGTGTATCATCAAAAGATCACGCCATATCATCCTCGGGCTAAGGGGATGGTGGAAGAATTTAATAATATATTGGAGAATGAACTCACAAAGTTCTCCAATGCACAGAGGAATGACTAGGACATGCATGTACCAGCAGTGCTATGGGCCTATAGAACTACTTGTAAAAAACCGACTAGACAGACACCGTTTAGGCTGGTCTATGGCATAGAAGCAGTGATGCTGGTGGAATACATTATGCCTAGTCTACGCATAGTGATGTTCACAGGAATGGAAAATAGTAGAGCCTTATAAGAGCATATCGCGTAGATGAAAGAGCTAGAGGAAGATAGATTCTTAGCTAGATTCCATTAACAAGTTCAGAAGGAGCACGAAAATGCATGGCACATTCGACACATCAAACTGTGCACCTTCAAGGTAAACGATTTAGTTTTATTATATGACAACAATTTTGATAAATTTCCAGGAAAAGTTCAGATGCATTGGCTGGGGCCATATGTGATCAAGGAGATTACCGATGGTGGAGCAGTTCAGCTTGTGAAATTGAATGGACATCCATTTCCCAGAAAGGTAAATAGCAGCTGATTGAGGCCATACACCAGGGATCCAGCCAAATGACTATATGACGGTAGCATAGTCTTAGTGCTCTAGGCAGCTGTCAGGAGGCATGGGACTATAAACTACATTTCCCATCTTGTAGAGCTATGCAATGAGGGGTATGCAGACTAGAAGGGTGTCACAATATCATCAGACGCACGAAGGGAGTTTCACTATAGGACGATAGACCACATAGTGTAGCAAAAAAGTGAACGTTACTATCACTATTCATGATTTTACTACTAGAAGATGGTTAAGAGGAGCAGGGAACCAACATTTAAGGCATTTAAGGCCGAAATAAAATGTGAAATATTTGGAAATATGCTACCAATCTCGCATTAATGGATGGATTTTGGGGGGAACAATCGAATTTGAATTCAAAATTTCCTATAAATTACATATGGTCATCCAACGAGAAACACTTTTCATTCTAAGAATTTCTTAGTGTTGTTGTCTATTGTGTGAGGTCTTTAAGAATTTGCATGCAAGCCCTATGTCTGAGTCTGATTGAAACTTCATTAACAACATCATGTCTGCACTGGCTGAGACCACTAGTACTGGGGGTGTTGTCGCCTCTGAGGAAGTTGCCCCTGAGTTCATGAGTATGAAGGTTCCTGCAGTAGTTCCTGTTAAACACACACAGGGCAGCAACAAAATATTAAAGATAAGCAGGAGAGTACTTCTATTATTTGACAATGATATACATTTATAGTACATTCATGTGTTTGTTGGGTTCAACATCCCAAGGTCTCTTGGACTCTCATGGTTGTTCACATTCTACACCAACTCATAAAGGATTAGGTGTCCAACATTCCCCCCCTTAATCCGAAGGGGTATGTATGAGTCCAAGAAGAGATTTGTAATACAAAATGTGAAAAAAACATGGTAGCACTAGGCTAAATGTGTTGTCTGAAATGTTGGTATAAAGGGTGATGCTTTAAGGATGACCACCAACACTGGAACGCTTAGTGTAGTTCCCAGAACTCTTTCAATTTTGGCATGAAGCTGAGGTCATCTACTAGAGGAAGTGCTCCTAATGTTTTGAAGAGGGAAACCTTCAACCATGAAAGGGAGGTCTCACCCCGCATAAAAGGGAGAACCTCAACCTGAAAAGGGAGGTCTCAACCTGTGATGGTTTAAGGATGACCAACAACTCTGTAATGATTAATGCAATTCTTGGAACTCTTCCAAAACTGGCAAGAAGTTGAAGTCTTCTCCTAGAGGAAGTGTCCCCAATTCTTTGAGGAGGTATCACGGACTGAAGGCATGCTCAAGGGCATCTTTGTCTCTAGACACAACTCTGAATCTGGTATGGCAGGTTATGGCTCAGGCTCGCTTGATGTGGCTTTGAAGCTTGTAGATGACCATCATTTCCCCCTGTCAGATACAAGGTGAGATGATGGAGAAAACTCAACTACAAGACTTTTCAATACTCTAGAACAAGTTCTAACATATGACTAAAATATCTTCTTGGTCGTTGATGCCCATTACCAAGAAGCGATCCATCCAAGATGAATCTTTGTTCTTGTAGGAGGTTTGTTTCTGAAGCATATGTGTTTGAAGAGTGATTTGTTTTATGACAGTGCTTACATGGATGAAGATCAAAACAACGATATTTTAGATGGCCAACTCGGTCACAGTATTGGCATTTCACAGTCTGTTGTTGTGGAGGAGGGGCAGAAGCTGGAGGTGAACTGTCATGAAGGAATACAGCACTGTGAAACTGAATGGGCTTTGAGTAGTCTAAAATGTGAAAGGACATGTCCTTTCCATATCCAAGACCTATTCTGTGCTTGTTATGGACAAGCTCTTCCCAAGGTCTGATGACTGACTTGGGAAGTGAAAACTAAACTTCTGCATCTGTATGTGACTTTGGTGCTTCATTGGACACTGGATTTGAATTTGTAACATTATTAACTTGTTGTTTATGGGAGTCTGCTTCATTGTTTTGAACAGAAACAGGTTCATAATGACGACTCCATTGTTGTAATTCTGCTCATTATAGCTAAGATTCAAGATGCAAAAGGTCAATTTTCTCTTGTGCATTTTGTAGATAGACCTGAATGTCTGTGAGAGAAACTTTGCTGACTTTGAATGTATCATGAGTAGTAGAAAATATCGGAGTTTTTAGGAACTCTAATACTTCATTGATTCTAGCCATTTTCATTGAAAATATAAGGTGAGTTTCACAAATATAGATTCTTGATCTCAAGCCATATATAAATAAACCAAGTCGCCGATATATATAATCAACTCAAAACCACAATAGAATATGCAAGCCTTCAACATATTCAAAGCAGCATACAACAATTCCAAGCCGTGGAATTTCAACCGCCCCTACTCAATTTTTAATAATACAACACCAAGGGGATTTCCTTATGCAATGCTCAATGCTCAACATTAAAATTATCATGCCAATGCACCAATACCCTAGGCAGTTCCAGGTTTTTTAATAGTTGTATATTTCCTACGAAATCATTGAATTCAAGTTTCAATTCTAATGCTTGGTTATCCAATGCATTTTGGGCAAATGGAATGCCTGAAGTCTATTGCATCTGTTGGCTTTCCTAAGAAACACATAGGATATCTTGGCCTCATGTTACTTCTTGATGAAAGACAAGAAGTGCTTATGCTGGTTACTAATTCTCTCAAACACGACTTGAATCACATGAATCAATGTGTAGTAGGCTTGCACTTTGTGCATTGGGAAACATATGCTCAGCTGAAATGGCTCGTGACCTTACCCCTGAAGTTGAGAAACTTCTTCACAATAGAAATCCAAACATCTGAAAGGAATCTTTATGCTATGTGCGGATTATATGGAAAGTGCGAGATCTTGGAGAGAATTTTATGAAACCTACTCCAGTTCTCTATCAAGTGGTCATCTAGAATGTTTTGCACTCACAAAATTAGAGGACTAGTGTCGAGCTCTGAGGCATGATCACTTGACGCTATAGGAGGAATGCACTTCTCTAACAGAAGAGGTCATAGAGCTTGAAAGAGACCTCAGAAAGCTAAAAGCGGAGAAAGACGCATTATTTTTTGTCAAGCTGGAGGTGTCCAATCTTCCACTTAAAAACAAATAACCATGTTGAAACTTAAAATGGAAAAAATGCAGCATATTAAGGAGTGCATCTCTATGAATCTTAGAAATAAATAACGTGAACTTTTTGGATCAAGCATTACTTAATTTCTCACAACTATTATTTCTAGATTCTTTATAGATATCACAACAACTTAGTTCATTTTTACTCGACAAAGGTTTAAATCTTGTTTGATGACCATTAAACCCTCCACGATAATTCGATTAAAGCTATCATGCATCTTTAAAGCCAAGCGATGGCATAAGACTGGTGTTGTCTCGAACAATAATTGAACAATATAGCTCTTGCATGTCCACTTTTGCTGCTGCTATAACCTAAAAGATAGAAGTTCTCAGAATTTCTGCAGTTACAAGGATGCTGAATCCGTATAAGGACATCTAGTTTTCATACTTGACCTCCTAGAATGACCTTTTGGCTTTGTGCATTCTCCATTAAATCTTTTCCAAAAATGGCAATTCATGTAAACCGAAGAAGATTGGGAGTTTCCAAGCTCATTCCAAGCACAAAGAGGGAGTCCTGTAGCTAAGCCGCTTTGTTTAGCATAGCTCACGAGGTTCGATTATGGATTTCACTCACCTTCAAAGTCTTGTATCACTCATATGCTTGAGGATTTCAGAACCTTCTACTACCTCGACTTTGGCTTCTTTTTATACTCGAAACATCTTTGTATTAGCAAATTGTTATAGTATCTTCAATTGAAATGCAAGGGGAGCCTGCATTCCAAGGCAATAGTTACACCATCTACTCTAGCCAGAGTGCTTTTGTCAACATTCCCTTCAACCTGAACATAATTACGGAATGTCGCTTTGGTGCTATCGGATTCTCATGGCCATAGCTTGAAATTGCAGGAACATCAATGCTAATCCATATCCATCATAAATTCAACACATAGAGATGAATACATATACCCAATGCACCCATAGATATTTGTTTCTAATGCATGTGTAATTCAAACCATTCAATGTAGAACTTTGAAACAACATCCAATACTGCTCTTCAAAAACTCAACACTCCATTTCTAGTCAATGATGCTCCCTTTCTCACCAAGAGCTCCATTCCAATGTAGTCAAATAGCATGACCAACGATTAATATATTACAATGAAGTGACCAGAGATTTAATGTTTTGCTTAAATGACTTTCACAGGAACTGCTTCAATTCATTTCTTAGGACTTCAAATAAAATCATAGAAAATGCACCAAGAGTATGGGCTTGTAATTAATGCACAGCTAAAATGTAGAGGTAACATTTGAACGAGGAATGGAGAAAGAGTGCACAACTTCTATTGGTTTGCAGGAACGGATCTGAGTGGGAGCATGAAACTGACAAAGAGTGTTATAGCATTACATTGTTAGAGAAGGACAGGTCTCGCAATATTCCTCTTTGCTGTCACAGGGGCAAGTCTTCTCACAATAGAGGAACGGTAGAGCTGATAGAGGTAAAAACCTCTATTCTAATAAATTCTCAAAAAGGCATAAAATCCACAAGGAGGAGAGCATTGGTTTACAAAGGCCACAAAAACAGGTGGCTCACACTTGAGCAGGGTAGGAGATTATCTGCTTTGATACCATGTGAAATACACACATGGCAGTAATAGAATATTAAAGATAAGAAGGAGAGTACTTCTATTATTTGACAATGATATACATTTATAGTACCTTCGTGTGACCATTGGGTTCCACATCCCAAGGTCTCTTGGACTCTCATTGTTATTCACATTCTACACCAACTCATAGAGGATTAGGTGTCCAACAGTGCCTAAGACGTCGAGGTCACCTAGGCCAAAGCATATGCCACTGAGAGAGGCTCCAAATCCAAATAAGAATAAATAGAAGAAGACATTGCTGGTGCATGAGTCACCGAGGAAACATGCAGCTACACAGGTGTAGCAGAAAGAAAAGCCAACCATGCAGGAGAAAGGAAAAGTGGTAGACCTAGAGGCCAACGAGGGCACGGAAGACATAGATGTTGAGGGGGTAGACCCTATTTCAAAGCTATCGGAGTACATCCCTCTGTGCCAAGGCAAGGTGAAGGTCCTGAAGGACCCAGATGAGGGACGATTCCTCCAGAACACACCCCTGCTGCCAGAAAAAATCACTCTTGAAGGTCTGCGCTTGGCGCACATCCCACATCTGAAACTCGTAGAGTGGGATTTGGGAGATGTTGAGTGGTTTCCCCAACTAGCCACAAATACCTTCATGAAGTGAGCGTTCTACAAGGATTCTAGTGTCATCGTGCTAGAGTCATTTGAATGGATTCGTGGGGTAAATGAGGCAGGGTTGTTGAAACTCCTATGGGTGCCTCACTACCACTACACCCCCATAAATTTGACAATTATTAAGTAGTTGTTGTGCCCTGTGCATGATGGGTGCTTGTGGTTGACTGGGCCCATACCAATCACTAATATGCTAGTCCATAGGATCACATTACTCCGTCATTCAGGACTGAATCTGGCAAAGGCATTTGGCAGCAAGATGGGCGAGCATGACCTCGCTAAGAAGATGAAGGACAAGTTCAAACTTATAAAGAAAGCACGCTGGTATTATATTTCCAGTATTACGGACCCCATAGTAAAGGTTTCCACCCAAATTTTGGCTGGAAAAGTGATGAGGAAGTGTCGCGCGGACGAGGTACCGACACCAGTGGTTTTGCAAGTTCCTAGCAAACTACAGAGAGGCATAGGACCAAGTAAAATTTCCATTACTCATGGCTCTTACTATCAATTGTGTTGGTCACATGGGATTTGCCAAAAGATAGCCAATTTCCTACGATTCAGATAGATTTAACAGAAGAAGCAAAGTTTGCTTCACTATGGGCCATAAAGGACGTTGCGCAGGTTCGAGAAATTAAAGTTTTTTTGGTATTAATGGAGATGAGAATTCATATGGCCATCAACCAAAAGCCACATTTTTCTCCAACCATTTTTGAGCAGTTATCTAGGTATGCAGAGTTCAAAGCAGACTTCCATCGCATTTACATCTGGGTGCTGAAGGATCCAGACCAGAAGTTATATGATCTCCCCTACTTGGCTACAGATGATTCCATCACAGAGGTCCTCAAGCAATGGCCAGCTCATTGTCACACACCATTGGATTTTTCCACTGAGACTAGAAAGTTCATGGAGAAGCAGAAAAAGGAAGCGTCCTGACTAAAGGTGCAGTAGTTGGTAGAAAAGAGGAAGAAGGACATTGAGGAAACGGCCAACGCAAAAGACAAGAGCGCCACCAAGGAGCAACTATAGAAGGAAGAGCGGGGCTATGATGGAAGTTAGAAATATCCTTTGCCCCAAAAGGAGGAAGAAGAACAATCAAGGCAGGGCAGCAGATATTTGGAGAGCACTTCTTTCCGCATAAAAAGACATAGGGAACAAGAAAAGGAGGGACAACGAAAGAAGACAAAAGCCTCCAAATCATCACTAGATCCAATCACCTTGATAGAGGGTGACTTGGAAAATATTGGAGATAAGGTAAGGGATACAATAGCAGAACTGTTGTAGCAGTTTGAGTAGTAGCAGAAGTAAGCACTAAATTCCATACAGACAGATCTGTGTGAACTGCAGATCCAAACAACTAGACTGTAGGTAGGTGTAGAGCAGAGAAGCGCAACATCAACTATTTTGGCGTCGGGAACCACTCAAGCAGTAGATTTGGTTCGATCCTTGGATCTCCGGGAAATCGCACTCCCGGATGGATCTCTTAGTGTGGAGGCGAACGCTGACAAGGCTACTTTTAGAACCCTAAAGAATATTGGTCTGAACTTGGCCGCGCTTCCCAGTGAATTCCTTCACACACTACAAGTAGGTGTGATTGCAGAGCTTAAGGCCTGAGAGCAATGCGCGCTGAGCATGATCAGTGAGAATAAAGTCAACAATGAATAGATATTCATTAAGAATATAGTTGCACTAGAATCATGGAGGAAGGTTCAGGATAAGAATAGGAGAACCACAACAGTGGTAACTGAAGCATGCAGAACCATTCCAGAACTACATATGCAAAAAGAAGCACCAATAGAGGCCAAGATTAGGAAGTTGGTTGTAGGTTTGCACAATGCAAGGACAGAGATGGCCAATGTTCAGTTTGAACTGAACCTTAAAATCATAGACCTTGAGTTGAATTCACAGCCTTCAACTACCCCAGAGGTCAAAGTACAATGTGAAGCCGCTGTGAAGGATGCAGTTGCAACAGTATATGTCATGATGATGGATTGCACTGCACTCTTTGAACAACTGATGGAGGTCGTTATGACTATGCAGAAGGATCCTAACCTGCAAAGGTTGAATACAGAGGCCCAATAATTGTAGCAGCAATATGAAAAAGCAAGAGCGATGACGTGCACCGTCGCTATATCACAGCAACTGGCTAAGCTACATGAGGCAAAGCAGTTTCTCAAATAGGTGGAGGTAGCACAACGAAAAGAGGTAGTCCTCAAGGCCAGATTGGGACCTTGGCTAGACGGAGCCTATGTCATCTCTGCCTCCATTGAGGAAAAGTTGGTGAACCTACAACAACCACAACAAAAGGTAAAGGAGGATAGCATAGGACCAGCAACTGAGTAGCTGGTGGAGTAGACTAAACAGGAAGCCACACAGAGCGCAGGTGAAGTAGCAGCGGCACAAGTCAAGTTGGGAGGTATCCGCAGTAAGATATGTGTGCCAGAAGAGTGACTTAGGGGCGAGTCATGATATTTGTGTTGGGGGCCTGTTGGAACAAGGTCCCATGCGGTCAATTTTGGGGCAAAAGCCCAAGTTTTGGGAAAAAAATCCTTAAGTTTTTGTTATGTAAAGTGTAAATTCTCCACAGTTTGTGATCGCAGAGTGCGTAGATAGTAAGTGCCATAAAGGGATTTTCCATTCTTTTATGTAAGATGTGTCGGCTTGTATAGACCTACCCATGGTCCGCGAACCATGGGATTGTATTAAAAGGAGAGTCTTAGAGAGTCTAAGGAAGTTCATAGTTGATGATAATGAGGTAATGGGTCATTAGAAGTGAAGAGCGAAGAGTCTTAGAGTAGATGAGAGGCTCTCTAGTTGTGCGTGCAGAAGCCTAGAGTAGAGTCTAAAGTTGAGTGCGCAGATCCCTGCAGCTGAGTGCGTAGGGTAGTCTTGAGTCTATAAGCAAATCTGAAGTATCAATAAAGATATTATTCTAGAAATATCTGTGTTTTGTCTAATTACTTCTATCATGAATGAATGTGTTTATGTTATGATGAATTATGGGCTGATTATTTAATACGATATTGATGTGCAATTCTGCATGGTTTACATTGTTATATGAACGCAAGTACTAATATTTGTTTACGCAAAGAATATCTTAATACATGTTAAAGATATTAGATACATAGGCCAATTTGGCTAAATACAAAACTAAGGGTAATTACAGAGGCACGTAAGTGGTTGATTCGCCTATTTAGGGTATGTGAAAGATAGTCGTAGACCTTCATGAAGGTCTAGAGGCTAGTAAGAGGAATTTATATCAATAAGCCTCAAGGGCTTATTGATCTACGTGAAGGCAGGTTTAGGCATAAAACGACATCACAATCATCTCTAGGTGTGGAAACTTGGTTCTAGCATCCCCCTATATTACTTCGGGTGAGACTTCATTTCGAACTCTGGAGATTGATGCCAAAAGGGCCAATAGTGTTTTGTTTGGAAAACTTAACTCTGAACCTGGGTCAGGACCCACTAAGCCAACACTGAGTTAAAATAAATTAAAAGGAAAAGTACTGAATCTATTTGGGAATTTGGTCAAAGATTTAAGGAATTGTTAAATTAAGTGATCTTTTAAATAGCTCCGCAGCAACATCAAGAATGGTTTATAGTTGCACTATTACCACATATCAGACTACCATTGATGCAACAAAAGATAAAAAGTCAAGTCGAAGCTCTATATCTTGCAATGAAGTTGGAAGCTTCTCTTATAGGAGATATTAATGTAGGTATGCAACAGATTCAGAGTCAATTGGTGAACCTAACCCTACAGATATAAGATATCAAGAAAATAAAAGAAGTCGGAGAAGAAGTATGGTGTACAAAGTGCAGATCGGAGGGTCATTCTAAAGAACAATGCCATACCTTTAGGGATTACATGGCTAGTGGGGCATCGAATCCATTAAATGCAGGATCCAGCCTATGGTGCAAGATATGAAAGGCTAGAGGCCAACATCGCTCAGAAGATTGTTACCTGTTACAGAAATATGTGCAGACTTCAAGGAACTTATATTGCAAATTATGTAAATCAGTAGTACATGATGAGAACAAATGTCGAGTGTTTGAACTAATGATGGAGCGTAGTGCTGACACTTATAGAATGCAAGAAGAAGAACATGGACATGAAGGCAGTGGATAACGTGGTGGTCAAGGAGGCTACTAAGGAAGAGGTCGGGTTGCTGGAGCTGGTCGAGGACGTGGACATATTATTTTCTATAACTATGGCCAAGCAGGTCATTTTACGACAGATTGTCAGAACCTCACTACGACATATAAGTATTGTAAATATTTTGACCATTTAATTCAAGAATGTCCTATACTTGTGGAAAAATTTCTAGAAAAAAGGAATTAGTAGCCGACACAAAATATTCAAATGATGATCGTTGAAAGAAGGAATGACGAACTACAAATTATTATTGTTACTAGAAATGGAGCTGTGACCGAAAGTGATAAATCGGATGAGAAGAAAGAATCTGAAAGTACATGGGTTAGAAAAACTGTTGAGAAAGCTCTTGTTTTTATATTTAGAAGGAAAAATAAGTGTTTATGGAAGCAAAGTGAAGCTTTATGGATGTTGGAGCTTCGACCTCCAGTGCATAGCCAAAGAAGAAAACTAGTTGCGACATATCATTAGCTTCAACACATGATCAAGTTTTGACGTAGAACTGAGCTTGGACATAGGATCGAGCTCCGACCCAGGACCAGGAGTTAGTAAATCAAAGAGGTACTTTAAACTCTTTTCTGCGAACTTGTATGAAATTATTAAGAGATAAAAAGGTTATAGAAGGGATTCAACAGTTGATAGATTCTTGTGCATCAAAAGAAACACCGTGAATTGATATGCGCGTAGTGAATAATTTGCATCGACAGAAGAGAACTGGAAGAGAAATGAGGCTTAGTGTGCATTTACAAGAATATGAGATGGATCAAGTTCTTCTAGATCTGGGATTTGATGCTAATATTTTGACAAAGAAGACATGGGAATTAATGGGCAAGCCAAAGCTACAGTGGTTGCTTATTCAGTTAATGATGGAAAATAAGCAAAATATCTTCCGCTTATGAACACTACCAGGTGTAACAATGAATATTGAAGGAGTTTGCACTACTGTTTCCTTTGAAGTAATAAATTTCATTGATTATAGTAAGCATTATCCTGCATTGCTTGGACTTGACTGGGCATTGATAATATGGCCATAATTAATCTGAAGAAGAGGTAGATGATATTTGAAGGAAGCAATATGAGAGTAATTGTTCCCTTGGATCCATGAGAAGGAGTAAGATATACAGAACCAATCAAAGAAGAGTATTTCACAGCTGATATAGATAATATCTATGAAATGACAACACAGGAACAAGATTTTGTTAACCCTACTACGAGGAAAGTTGAATTGGGAGAATGATAGTTCTTGTGCATCAAACTCAAAAGAAGAATTGGAGAATTGGAAGAATAGGCTACATGAAGTATATACAAGGTGTTGTGTAAGAATTTATAAATCAATTAATTTCTACATGACATATGAGGTATGTAATATGCCTTCATATAATGGCTTAGGTTATTTGATTAATTTTCTTGATGAATATGAGGAACAGGTTTCATAAAGTCAAATATTGATAGACTTGGATATAGCCCTGAAATATACTCTTGCTAGATGGTGGGGTGCATACAAGAAGATTATAGAAGGCTGGAAAGAATGTCAAATATTGTTGTGGATAAGGTTTGGATAGATAGATACAGAAATAGAGATAAAATATGACGGTGAAGCTAACCCTATGAAGCATATCCATCTATGCACTACAACATGGAAGGATATTCCACAGTAATAATGGGTACATGGATTCATTCATACATTAGAGACAATCCCTAAGAACTAGTACTTAGAAATAGAGCTTCAACATGGTAGAATAAACTGGAAAGACATGGTCGATGGTTTTATATTGACATTTAGCTTTGAAGATCATTGTCCATACATAGATTTGGCCCTTTAAACAGTTAAGAAGAAAATATTTGATAATGTAACTCCACTGAGATGGCGGAAACATGATTAGGCTGCACAAATAGAAAATGCACTAGAATTCTATAATGTTACTACAGAAGAAGAAGAAGATTCTCGCAACATCGACATAGCAGAATCAAAAGGATGTATTGAAGTAAATGGACTTGAGTTAGAGATACCAGATATAAAAAAGCCATTGAAGACCAAGAAGGTGAACATATGTTCAAAGAAGGAACCAAAGTTTGCAACAATAGGAGATTATTGGGATGAAGAGACAATCATTAAAGTTACAAAGTTGCTTCATGAATATCAAGAATTGTTTCCCACAAAGTTTTCGTAAATGAAGGGTATAATAGGAGATCTAGGAGTTACGAGGATTCCCCTTAAACCTTATGTGAAGCCATTCAAGAAAAGACATTATAGATTGAACCCAAATTATAAGGAGAAATTAAAGATAGAGTTGGAGAAGATGATAATAGCAGGAACTATTGAGCCAGTGGAAGAGTCAGAATGGGTAAGTCCTATGGTGTGTAGAATTTTCTATAGATTCATAAGCTCATGCAATTTACTAAAGCACAGATCAAGAATTTTCTTCTACTTTCAACCAGCGAAAGCCAATAGATCGATGAAAACAATATGAACAAGAAGAAGATAAATCAATGGCACATAATACAAGATGTATCTAGGAAAATCCATTGCTCAAAACCTCACTATCTATATTGCATATATCATAAATATGAGTGAATATACAAATCTTTTTCTCACTAGAACAATTTTTCACAAGTATGCTCAACTCTCTCAGCTCACAAGCTAGCTCTTGGCCAAGACTTAACCATTTTTGCATCTCTCCAAGCTCCTAATCTATTCCATAATTCCTAGGATGAAAAACTTGTATTTAAAGGGAATTCATGCTTCAGTAACTGTGAAATCCAAACATAAGATCAATCTCTGATGCATGCATGATATTTACACTCCAGTAAATAATACCATTGATAGTACATTGTCCCTACACTCTAGTCTCAACTGGGCCTTTCTCTAAACTGTCATGCATGAGTTTCTCATCAGGGAATATTTAGTTAAATGGAGTAGCACTAGTGGATGCATTAGTGCACCAACTGAATGTCAGTCCTCTATTAGTTCCAAAAACAATTTGGAATTAATTTAACTAAACTTAACTCAGTAAACTGAGTGATCTAATTTCCAACTCAATTTAAACTCATAATAGACCCCTAAAACTTAGGGAGAACATATACATGACTACAAAAAGACTTCCAACTCAAATTTCCTAAAGCTAATTAAGCTTAATTAACTATTTACAAGTTGCTATGATAATAGAATTCAATTTTAATTCTCAATTTAATTCAATGACAAATTAAAATGGAAGTTTGTGTTGCCATTTCTCAACATGGTGGTGCAAGAAAAGAAGACTAAAGGAGAAATAGGGATTTGTGTTGATTTGAGAAAGTTAAATGATGCATGTTTACATGATCCCTTCCCTACCTTTTTCATAGATGAAGTGCTAGACAATGTTGGAGGTCAAGAAGATTATTCATTTACAAATGGATTTTCATGTTATCATCATATTAGTATTGCACTTGAAGATCGGAAAAGACCACCTTTGCTACAGAATGGGGCTCATATCAATATATAGTAATGCCTTTTGTATTAAAGAATGCCTCTGCTATATTTTCTAGAGTGGTGGTTGCAGATTTTTAAATAATATATCCACAATATTTTGGAGGTATACTTTGATGATTGGACAGTGTTTGGGTTGTTAAGCAAACATATTGGAAGTTTAAGACTTATTCTTGACACATGAAAACAATATCAGATCTCCTTGAATTTAAATAAGTGCGTATTTTATGTACCATTTGCTATACTGTTGGGACATATTATTTGCAAGAAAGGATTAATGGTGGGACCTACTAATATTGTTATCATTGTGAATTTTCCTCCACCTAAGATAGTAAGACAACTTCGCACTACATTGCGACATACTGGGCATTATAGGAAATTCATCAAAGGGTATGCGCATATGGAGAAGTTGTTAAATAAGGATGTAACTTTTTAGTGGGATGAAGAATGTCAAAAGAGTTTCGACATATTGAAAGAAAAGATGGTATTTATACCTACATTAGTGTTCCCTAAGTGGAATAAGGAATTCCATTTCCACGTAGATGCCTCTTGTATAGCTTTGGTAGCGGTACTAGGATATCCTAGTGAAGGAGAAATTGATCATCCTATATCCTTTGCAAGTAGAAAGTTTTCCAAGGTAGAAAAGAATTACACAACTACAGAAAGAGAAGGATTGGCTATGGTATATGCTTTGCAGAAAATTTAGGCATTATTTGTTGGGATCACATTTTAAAATGTTTAGAGTTCATTTTTCACTGAAGTATTTGGTTAATAAACCTATCTTAGGAGGAAAGATTTGCAAATGGTTACTATTAATTCAAGAATATGACTTTAAGATCATTGTTAAACTGGGAATACTGAATGTTGGACCTGACCATTTTTCAAGGTTGGAAACAAGGGAAAAACTAAATAGAATATAAGCTAATCTCCCTGATGCACAGTTATTTGTAATCAAAATTACAAATGAACATTTTGTAGATATTATTCAGTTTTTGAACACAAGAATGGATCCTTTAGAATATACTGCACAACAAAAGAAAGAATTGATGGTTAAGGTAGCTGACTTTTCATTGATAGCAAGACAGTTATATAAGATGGGACCATATGAGATATTGTGCAAGTATGTCTCTGAACATGAAAGACAAATGATTCTAACAGAGGCTTTTGAAGGCACATTTGGTGGACATTATGCAAGGAAACCTACTATGTAGAAGATTTTGGGAACAATATTATGGTGGCCTACACTACACAAAGATGCAAATGAGTACTGCAGAGCATGTGATGTACATCAAAGAACAAGAAAACATTCAAGAAGAGATAAGAAGCTAGTGGTACCACAAGTTACATTGAAGGCTTTTGATAAATCAGTTATTGATTTCGTTAGACCTATCAACCCACCTAGAATGAGGACTGTGTGAGGTACATAGTTACTACAACTGATTATTTGACAAGGTAGACCAAAGCACAACTAGTAAATGATTGCAGTGTAGATACGGCTGTGAAGTTTATTTTTGAGTATATATTGTCTAGATTTGGATGTCCACATATTTTGATGAGTGACCAAGGTTCCCAGTTCCTGATAAAACCATTGAAGAATTGATTGAGGAATTCCAAGATTATCATCATAAGAGTACTCCTTATCACCCTTAGGCAAATGGAACAGTAGAAGTGTTTAATAAGATTTTGGAGAATGCACTGACTAAGGTATGCAATGTGAATAGAGATGACTGGGACCTTAGAATTATAGCAGTATTATGGGCATACAAGACCACATGTAAGAATTTGACAAGTCAAACACCCTTCAAATTAGTTTATGGTAAAGAAGTTATGATGCCCGTGGAATATATTGTGCCTAGCTTGAGGATTGAAACTTTTACAAATATGGCAGACCCTGACATAATGGAGGAAATAATTTCGCAGTTTATTGCTTTAGAGGAAGACAGATTTATAGCAAGAATCCATGAGCAAATACAAAAAGCAAGAGAAAAGGGTTGGCATGATAGACATATTAAGTAGAAGAAGTTCCAAGTAGGAGACCTTATTCTCCTCTACGACAGTGAGTTTATAAAATTTCTAGTAAAATTCAAGACGCGTCGGTTAGGCCCATATAGTATTAACCATATTACTAATGGAGATGTAGTTCAATTAACGAAGTTAAATGGAGAGTTGATTCAAGGAAGAGTAAATGGAAGCAGGTTCAAGCTGTACATGGACAACCCTGTCCCTACAACCTCTCTCTAAAGAAGAAAGGGGAAAGTCTTAGTGCCACCTACAGTTGAAAGTGAGCATGGGACTATAAATTATGTTCCAGAAAGAACTTTGAAGTAGGAAGTGACTTTGCTACAGTATGGATTATGTTGAAGTACATAGGACTTGCGCTGTAAGATGTATGTTTGCTACACTATGGGATGTGTCAAAGTTCGCCGAAAAACATAAATCTGTCCGTTAAAATTGGAAAATACGTGGAAATTTGCATTTATGAGGATAGATTGGCAAGATCTAAGGTTAGATATGCAATTAATGAACACAATTTGAATGCAATCTGGACAAAATATGATCTAATGATGGGATTTAAATTTCAAACTTGTTATAAAAAGCTACCTCCCGCCTAGATTGAACACTTTGCTAAATTGAGAATTCAAGTACTGATAGTGCGAAGAAATTACAGATAAATTATGCATGAACATCTTGTTAACTGAAGAATTTGTGCATATATTTGACAAAAGAGGCATAAAAGGAGTCATGGAAGCAGTCACCATAGCAACCGCTGGTACACCCACAACATTAGCTGAGATGGCCAGAGTAGCATCACCCGTAGTAGCATCAACCATAGTAGCATCAGCACAAAAACAATGAAGATTGTTGAGGAAGAAACTGAACAAGGAAGAGAGAACTAAGAAGAAATAAGATAAGAAACCAATCAAACCTCAACAACAACTTGTGCAAGTTAGAGATAGTGAGGAAGAAGAAGAGCATGCAAAGAAGAGAGAAATAGCGAGCATAGCATTTTTGCCTCTACCACCATAAATTTCATAGAGGAAACCAAATGCAAAACTAGTCAAAGACTCTAAGGATGAAAATTTCGATACCTTCACACCCCTACTGCCAGAATAAGTACCATTTACTGGAGAACTACTTGGAAAAATACGAAGTTGAATTTTGCGGATTGTGGCTTTAACGACAGGAAAAGTATCCTTAGTTTGCACTAGACCAGTATTTGAAACAAGTGCATTACCCAGACAGAAAAGTAACAAGGCCAGAACCACAGGAGTGGGCAAATGGGTTGGCGCAGTCAGGAATACTAAATATGTTAAATGTGTCGCACTTCGACAAAAGTACAGGGAACATGGTGTGTGTGCATAAATTTCTTGTGCTGGTGCACGATGGATGCTTATGGATGCGAAATAAGATCACCATAGACCCAAAGTTAATCTAGAGGATCACGAGACTACCATACCAAGGGTGGAATAGTGCGGAGGAGTTCATCAGAAAATATCAGGACCACACTATACCAAACAATATGAAGAAGAGGTTTTGGCTAGAAAAAGGAAAGACGGGATATGACATCAATTCAATCAGTGACCAGGAAGTTCGCTTTGTAGCACACATACTAGATGAAAATATCATGAGAAAGTGTTGGGAAAATGAAAATCTTGCATCGGTGGTTTCCTTAGCCACGCAGTGTGACAACGGGGTTCAGTACAACTAGGTCGATTACCTATGCAAGGAATGTTTGGATGATTTTCGTGAAGTCTAGGAGAAAGGTACCACATTCCATTATGTGTGGCTACTTTCTATTAATGCAATGTTAACATGGAGAGAGTCAGAGGATTCACAGTTCTCCTCAGTAGGATCAGATGTCTGAAGTCGTGCAATATGCCTCACTATTGTTTACCACCCAACCATCGCGAACAATGGAGAACAAGATGTTCTTCGTATTGTATCATATGGATTTGCATATGGTAGTGAACTAGCACCCTCGCCTATTGCTGAGCCTATACGAGCAGTATAGCATTGTTGCAAATGTTAAGGCATATTTTCATAGAGTGTACATTCAAGCGCACAATGATATAAAGAAGGAATTGCATGCCCTGACATACTTAGTCAGAGAAGATGATATGTTACCACTAGTATAAAATTAGCCTGCAAAATGGATGATTGCACTGGAGGTAGAAGAAAAAGACAATGTGACAGAAGAAGAGGAGGACAACTTGCAACACGGTGAAGTGAGTGGAAAAGACAAGGACAAGGATCAGGATAGGCATGAATCAAAGGAAGAATAGATACATGATGAGAGTCACTAGACTCCTCTAGAAGAGTAGACCATAGAATTAGAAAAAACAGAGATGGACCCCGTTCTCTGAAAAAAAAGGAATACAAAGGGTGAAGATGCCTAAAAGAAAAGAAGAAGAAGAAGGCCGATAACACGAAGGTCCTTATTGAAGGGGACATAGATCAAATCGGTGATAGGATACAGGAAGCAACAACATAATCCTGGAACAGAGTAGAAAATTGCTATGGCACACTTATGACGAGTGTCACATAATGGATCACAGAATTGAAGATATTAGCATAGACGGTCAGAAAACCAACGTAGATAGAGGAAAGGGTTGGAGTAGAAAGGAAAATAGAGCCTATGTTTCTAGTGAGGTTAGCACATATACCTGCAGGAGCCCTATAGTTTGACTCCACAGAACTACAACAACATGCTAAGGAATGGAAGCATGTCAATATGAACATCACAGTGATACCATTGCTAAGACTACACAAGTTACACATGGAGATAATAACTGAAGTTGAACGAAAAACACACCTCAAAGCTAAATATTCAAGTAGAAAAAGAGTGAGTTATGCTTTGGCATAAGCTCGAGCAAGTGATCCAAGAAAAGGATAAAATGGTAGAGGAACACTAGAAGATCAAGGAGGTGGTGAAAGACACATGTAAAGATATTTCGGACCTTGATATCCGAGAGGAAGAGCCAGTAGAAGATAAGGTCACGAACCTTGGCCTTGCAATTAAAGGGTACAAGGAGAAAATTGCAACATTACAATTCAAATATGAAATGCAGATCAGTGAGTTGAAAATGAAGCTATAGCCGACTATGCCGCAGGAAGTGAAAGAAAAAAGGGAGATTGACCTAAATACTATAATGGCTAGCATCTCTACAGTAGTGGCAAACTGTAGAAAACTCTTGGATGAAATTTTAAAATTTTGAACTTCGCTACAGGAAGATCTAAATGTACAGAAACTGTAGGAAGAAATGGAGCAGAAGTAGTAGCAATTAGAGGAGATTCATAAATCTGTGAAGACCTTACCAATCTCACAAAATCTCATGAAGATCAATGAGTCAAAGGCCCTCCAAAAGAAAATTGAAGAGCTTAAGAAATAAGAACATATTTTGACAGAAAGGACTTAGCCTTGGCAGGATGAGGCCCTCCAACTATTGCAAATAATGGATGAGAAGATTTAAGAGCCTCGACAAAGGGAGACAATGTTGGTACAGAAGGTTGTAGAACATGTGACAGAGGTGCTGCTAGAGGAAGTGTGTAGCAAGGAAAAGTGGGTAATAGAGATTTGCAACAGTTCAACCAGGCCTACAACAACATCACAACAAAAATTAGAGGCAAAGTAGCTGAGTGACTCAGGATAAGTCACATGTGTGTGTTGGGGGCTATTGGGCACAGCCCAATTGGCCTAGTTTTTGGTGAAGACTCTAAATGTTTTGGAGAGGAGTATGAAGTAAAGAATGTAGCAGAGCGTGAAGTGGATCACGTAGTGGAGCGCCAAGTGGACTGCGCAGTAGATATACAATGTGGCATGTGGGCTTCAGGGTGGGCTCAAGCCCCTTATTATTGTAAAAGAATGTATGTTGTAAAAGATCAATGGTTTTTGGACCATAGTAGCTTGTATTAGGGGATTCCATGCTATCTAGACCTTGGTATTTTGATGATATATCCCTAGATGTAATAGTATATATAGGGATCAATAATAAGAAGAAGAATTATCTTTATTGTCCATATCTATGTTTATGGTCAAATTATTGTGATCTGTAACTTGTGGTGAAGAAAAGTCTCTGTAGCTGAGTGCGCAAAGGCCCGAGTCTACAGTTGAGTGTGAAAACGACCTACAACTTAGTTTGCAGGTCAAGAACTATTTTTTGTACAAGATTCATTATTATAAGGAACAATTATTATGGACATAGTCCTGCACTAGGATGAATCATGGTAAAATATGTGCCTTCATGTATATCTTTTCTTATTATCTGTTGTAGAGTAGAAGTTTTATTAAAATTTCATTTTATTGCAATGCAATAATGATTATGGGTTTATATGATATGTTTATGTGACTAAATGAATGTGGCAAAGTAATCCATGTATGTTAAGGATAAAAGAACATAAAAATACCACATCACATCATCCCTCAAGGTTGCAAAAACTAGGTTCTGCATCCTCCCATAGTCACTTCAAGGGAGACTGCGATCTTCTTGCAAGTCATTCCAAAAGGGCTGGTGATTAAGGTTTTTTTTGGTGCGTATTATAGATCGAACCTGGGTCAGCCCAATCTAAACCAACATATCATCTTGACATTGGATATTGGAATCGATAGGGTATACACTAAGAGCGGGTTTAACTGAGTGAACCATGTTTACAAGGCAATATGTTTACACAAATAAGATAGGAGTACGAGAAGGCAAGGAAGGTTTAGGGGTGGGCAATAGTGGAGCCACAACGGAAACTAGGAATGCACGACAAGAAAAGATGAGGATGAAGAGAACAAGTGGGATGATATAGATCATTGAAAAAGGAAAGGGACTTAGCCATTAGGCATGGGAAATGTGACTTAACGTTTGAATTAATGACAAGTGATCTCGACACATATCGAGGGATGTGGTGACATAACAAAAAATCTAATAGTAGAATAAAATATTATTGAGAATTGAGATATAAATCTAGTAAATAAGTCTGGAATGATTGGGAAAACTAATAGACATGAAAAGAATTAATGACTTTGACAAGACAATATACAAAAAAAACTCCCTAACCGCAATTGGTTGTGTCGAGTCGCGACTAAAAATAGAAGACACTTGCGGAATATACAAAACCTACAGACTACCAAACAGACAAAAGATTGTTATTGACACAACTATCTTAACTCCTACCTATTACTCCTACAATAATATATCACTTTAATTGGAAGTTGAACGAAAAAAGTAGGGTTTCAGGCGAGTGCCATTCAACCATCCAGAAAAAAAGAGTACCATCTAACAAAGCAAGTCGAACAACACTAGAATATTTAATATCCTCAACATAAAAAGGAGCAAGATAATGCATTTGGATCTTACCAGGCTATTTTTGATACTTGCTATTATAAAGCAATACTTGGTCACCCACGAGGAAGGATTTATTCTTGATTTGATGATCATGCCAAGCCTTCTAGCGCTCCTTTTCAACTGTCTTATGAAAATAGGCAAGGAATCTAGATTCGTCCAATTGCAACAACTCATTTACTCTATCATGAATAGATTCATCCTCTGACATTTTACTTTCATGAGAAATGAAAAGATTCAGAACAATAAACTCAGCAGGGACAACAACTTCACTGCCATAAACTAGTTCAAATTGGGTATACATATTCAGCCACTTGACATTGGTTTTGTAGGCCCATAAAGTAGCAAGAACCCATTCATCCCAATTATAGTGATTTGTAGAACAGATATTGTAAGCCTCCTCTCCAAAATTTTATTAAACGCTTCAATAGTTAAATTGGCTTGCAGATGGTAAGGGGTGCTCTTATGATGTTGTATCATAAAATTTTGCAACAGAGTCTTAACTATTTCATTAATAAAATGAGAACCTTGATCACTCGTCAGGATGTGAAGGCAACCAAACCTGGTAATGGTGTTCTCAAAGATAAATCTAGCAGCTATATCTGCAGTAAAGTCTTTGACCAGAGCAGCCTCCACCCAACGAGTGATATAGTTTGTTGTAGTAATGATATATCAGGCATGTGAATGACAAGCACGAGGGTTGATAGTTCCAATAAAATCAACAACCCATTTTTCAAACCCACAAGCACCTGTACCAAATTCAAGGGAATTTCATCACACCATGATGGTCAACCAACCTCTTGATAAACATCACAATTCTTTACATAATCCTTCTCATCCTCGAAAAGAGTTGGCCACCAAAGGCCATCTTGTAAGACCTTTTGAGAAGTAGCTTTACCTCCAACATGTCCCCCTGCAATTCCAGCATGACATTCCCACAATATTCCCTCATGTTCATGGTCACGGATATATTGGCGTAGAATATGATCAAGCCCCATTTTAGATAACTACCCTGAAATCAATTGGTAGTATATTGCTCAAACGACTAAATGTTTTCTTCTGCAACATAGTGTAATTGAACGGGCACTAGCCTGTAGCAATAAAGGTAGAAATTTCTTCTAAATAGTCAGGGACAACCTCAATGTAGAAAAAATGAGCTTATGGCAATTCATCATCAATCGACTCTCCTAAATCTCCTAACTCCAACCTGGACAGATGATCTGGCCCCACATTTGAACTTCCTAGTTTGAAAATGACTTCAAACGTGAATTCTTGAAGCAACAACAACCATCGAAAAAATATTCCTTCAAGCACAGGCTTATTAACTAAGTACTTCAATGCTGAGTGGTCTATAAAAAATTTGAATGGACCTCCCAACAAGTAATTTTAGAACTTATGGAGAGAATATACCATCTCTAAGGCTTCTCCTTCTGCGATGGTATAGTTCCTCCCTACATTAGAAAGTTTTCTACTTTCGAAATAGATAGGTTGGCCCAAGTTTCCTTCACCTGATTGCATCAAAATAGTGCCCAAAGTGATCTCAGGTGCATCAACATGGACATGGAATTACTTATTCCAGTCGAGATAGACTAAAATCAGTGTGCTTGCAAGCTTCTCTTTCAATGTATCAAACGTAGCATTACATTCAGTAGACCACACAAAACACTCAAATTTATTATAGGGCTTCTCCAGTGGGGCCGTAATGGAAGTATAATTTCATATGAATCTACGATAATAACTACTATGTCCCAGAATGATACGTAACTGTCGAACCGAGGTAGGTTGTGGAATATTCAATATCAACACAAATTTAGCAGAATCCACACAAACCCCCTCCTTGTAAATAATATTCCCTAATAGTGTTCCAAAAGGCACAACAAAAATGCATTTATTTAGGTTTAATGATATTTGAAGTTACCTACATTTATCAAACATAACCCTCAACAAGCTAGGGTGGTTCTTGAGAAAAATATAAATAATCCAATCTTCCATGTAAACTTCTAGGAACTTGTGTATATATTCACAAAAACCAGTAATAACAATACAAGATAAGACAACTAGAGCATTCTTCAACCCAAATGGCATAACATTATATGCATATGAGCCCCATTTAATGGTGAATGTGGTATTCTTCTAATATTATTCTACAATGCATACTTGATGATATCCTAAGAACCCTTCAGTAAAGGAATACGCTTCATTTCCTCCCACATTTTCGAAGACTTCATCACCGAAAGGGGTTGGAAATGGATCATGCACACATGCATTATTGAGACTACAATAATCAACACATGCCTAGATTTCATCTGAATCCTTCTTATCCTAGATGAAAATGGGACTTATCCATTTATCTTCATCAACAAGGAATATAAGACCAGAAGCTAACAGTTTATCAATTTCCTTCTTAACTTTCTCCTTGACTCGTGGATTCAACCTATAAGGTCGGTGTTGAACGGGCTTCACATCTAGATTTAGTGAATGTTTCATTTCTCCTACATCACCTTTAATTCCCTTCAATTCTGAAATGGAAATCGGGAAGAGATCGTCATATTCTTTGAGCAGGTCGAATATTTCCTGTGTGTTCTAATCATCCCAGTAGTCCACAATAGAGGAAATCGTTGGTTTCTCTTCAGTCCCAATATTTATCTTCTTCAATTTAAGCGGTTGTAGATATGGAGCATCACAAACATGATCCTCTTTAATTTTGTGTTCCCCTTTAGACTCTTTGTAAGATAGGTACCTTAAATCCTCTAAATCATCACCCAGACCTTCTTTAACTTTACCACAAACAAAAACTTCATGAAATCTTGAATCATACTGGTGTGCAAAGTCTCCATACCTGTTGCATTCTTCTAGCACATCCTCTCCTGAAAACAAGACACTTTTTAGGTCCCTATACTACTAGTGTAACCCCTTATTGTTATTAGTGGAACCCCCTTATTGTATTATTGTGCCCATATAGCCCCCGTGTTGTTACTAGTATGTCCCATCGAAGCCCACTATTGTTATTGTTGTGCCCCTACAATATTATTGTTATGTAGGCTTTGATTGTATTGGGACCCCTTAGACTCCTTCATATAGAAAGGAGGTTTTGTCATTTGTATCATCCAATAGTTGTTCATTTGTATAATGTAAAGGAGATGCCCCCTCAAAGAGGCTTATTTTGAAGGCATTGATCTCTCTTTTCATCTATTTTGTGAGCTGGTTTCATAACATTTGCTATCATAGCTTTGGATTCTAGGGTTTTGCTGCACCAAAGAGGTCATCGTGGAATTGTCTCTATAAATTTTGTTCTATGCCATTTCAGAAGCTAAACCAAAAGCCCATTTGATACGAAATCTTGCTAAACCTGGGGTCCAAATTTTAGATCTTGTATCACTACATTTTCGGATATATGATCTGAGGAAGTTAGGGTTACGAAAAGCTCCAGAATTCCATCTCAAACAGGTCATCGTGGCCTTTTCACTATAATGTTTTGTCTATGAAGGTTCAAACTCTGAAATTAAAACTCATTTGAGAAGAAATCTTGGTGCAGATCAGACCAGAATTTCAGATCCTATTTCTCTATATTTGCAGAGATACAATCCAAGACATTTAGGGTTTCTACAGGCTCCTGAATTACATCCCAAACAGGTGACCTTGGGAAAATCATCATAACTTTCTCTCTAAGCATCAGATTCAAATTTCGTCAGAATTTACAGAAAGAGGATAGATCGTACTTTTTTGTTTATTGTTTTCAGGTCCGAAGGTTGAAACAGTGACACATGGCACTTTGTACAAGTTTGCTCTACTGAAAAATTGTATAATCAGGCCATCATAGGAGATTTGGCATAACTATTTCTTGAAGAATCCAATATTGATCAAACTGGTGGGGTTAGAAAGATGACTCAGAGAGATACCACATGATGTAATTGTAGAGCATGGAGATCTGAAATTACAGAGTTACAGTTGTTTCAAGATTGAGCTCCTAAAATAAAGAAAAGGCGATATGAAGAAGTTTGATGGCAAGGATCTGGTAAATTGGATACTACAGATGGAACAATATTTTGATCTACCTGATGTACAACTATTACAAGAGGTATGTATTGCATCTTTATATTTATAATCGAATCAATTTTTATGGTATAAAGGGCTTTGTTCTCGTAAACCACTTGTTACTTGCTCAATTTTCACTGAGGAAATGAAAGTTCATTATGAGGTGTTGGGATAAGGTCCCCTAGAGTTAATTTTGAGGGAAAATCCCAAGTTTTGGGGCAGAAAGCCCAAGTTTTGTTGTATTAAATGTAAAGTCTCCACAAGTTGCAGTCACAGAGCACGTAGATAGTAAAGTGTCATAAAGGGTTTTACCCTTCTTTTATGTAAGTTGAGTCAGATTTTGTAGATCCACCTACTGACCATGGGATTGTATAAAGAGGAGAAAATTAAAGAGTCTAAGAGAGAGAACGATGATGAAGATGAATGTAATGGGTCAATAAGAGTAAGAGTGAATAATTCTTAGAGTAGAAGAGAGGCTCTGCAGCTATGTGTGCAGAGGTCTAGAGTAGAGTCTGTTGCTGAGTGCGCAGACCCCTATAGCTAAGTGCGCAGGGAAGTCTTGAGTTTGTAAGTAGAACTGAAGCATTAATAAAGAGATTATTTGAAAAAATCATGTGTTTTGTCTGTTTATTTATGTTTATATGGATGCACCTCTTGTTATAATGGGTTTAATACATAATGGTGTATTAATGTGCAACTTTACATGATTGTTATAGTTGTAAGAAGAGCTTCGGCGTAAATCACATGAGAAAGACCTTTTTCGACGCGTTTCGAACCAACTAGTGTGGTTCATCGTCAGGACAAGCTGAAGAAACAGATCTGGCCTAGCAAGTTAAATAGAATGAGCAGAGACTTCCAACGGCTACATAACAACTATATTTGACTGTAGGACCTAGGTCATAATTATATTAATAAATTTAATCTTATTATTATTTTTATAATATTAAGATAATAATATAATATT
>APFE030874172.1:33640-71619 GCA_000404065.3 Pinus taeda
AATCTCCCCCTTTAGCATTGATGGCAACATAAGTACTCCCCCTGCAATCAGGGCACCTCTTCCTACTGCCTTCTCTCCCCCTTTGACATCAATGGAAAAGGGTAATGCCCCCTTACACACAACCATCCTGTGGACCTGTACACACTTCCACTCCCCCTTTATTTTCTGAAAAAAGAAAAATCTAATGAGAACTTGGGAGAATCCCAAGCTTCTGGTGAAGATATTCAAATGCTTCACGAGGTAAAGGTTTAGTGAAGATATCAATGATTTGTTCTTTTTTACCAACATATTCAAGTTTGATATTCCTTTCAGTGACTTGTTCTCTAATAAAATGATATTTGATCAGAATGTGTTTTGTTTTTGAATGCATGACAGGATTCTTGGAGATGCTGATGGGACAAGTGTTATCACAGAAGATGGGAATAGGCTCACTAAATTGTACTTGAAGATCTTGCAAAGTTTGTTTCATCCAAAGGACCTGAGTACAACAAGTTGTTGCTGCTATGTATTCTACTTCTGTTGTAGATAACGAGATTGAGGTTTGCTTTTTTCTCAACCATGATACGAGACAACCACCTAGATAGAATGTTGCTCCACCAGTACTCTTACGATCATCAATGCTTCCTGCCCAATCTACATCTATAAAGGCTTGAATAATGAGATTGTTTCCCTTGGGATAGCACAAGCCATATTTTGTTGTGCCCTTTCGATACCGAAGAATTATTTTGATGTAAATAATATGTGATTCTTTTGTTGCTGCTTGGAATCTTGTTACTTGTCCAACTGCTTCCCTAACATCTGGTCGGGAGGATGTTACATATAGAAGACTACCAATCATAGATCTATACAACCTCTAATCCACATTCTTATATGAGTCATCTATGCTCAATTTGCAACCTGTTACCATCAGAGTAAGGATGGGTTTGTAATCTTCCATTTTGAATTTCTTGAGTATTTCCTTGATGTGCTTGGCTTGACATATAAATATTCCTTTCTCTTGCTAAGATATTTGAAGCCCTAAGAAGTATGTCAACTCACCCAGTAAAGACATATCAAACTCACTTTGCATCTTTGTAGAAAAGTTCTTACATAGTCGATCATCATTGCTAACAAAGATTATATCATCCACATATACCTTTGTTGGCTTGTTGGGACCTGACCCAGGTTCAGAGGTGATTTAGCCAAACAAATCCCGGTACTACTAGCCCTTTCGGCAACAGTCCGCGGAGCACGAATTGAGGTCTCATCTGAAGTAGTATGGGAGGGTGCTAGAACCAGATTTCCGCACCCTAGATATGTTCGATGAGTTCAAGTGGTCCGCGGTTTGACCTTGCGCGCACGTTGCTACGCACACTTACCCGTACCTCATAGCCTAAGATGCTGCCTTCATGCAACCCTACTCGGGGAGGCTGTTATTACCCAAGTCCTTAATAGTATTCCATTATTAGTTGATTAACTTAACTTATTTGTATGTGTTTAGTTATATATAGCAATATAAATCATTCATACATGTGCGCGTAGTAAATAAATAGTATATTTGTAATTTACATCAACCATGCATTAATCCAAGAATAGATACATGAATTGGTAACAAAACCTTTCTTTATTTATCTCTTCTTTAATTACAGACTAGACTCCGCCATACACACTCAGCTGTAGGGGTCCACACACTCAGTTGTGGACTACTAGGCCTCTGCGCACTTAACTACAGAGCCGTCTCCTACTCTATGACCCAAAGACTTACTTTACACCTGAGACTCAATCACTTAGACTTCTTTTGTTAGTTATCTTTTACACTAAGAGCCTTGCTCAATTTATACAATCCCATGGTCCGCGGAGCATGGGTAGGCTGACATTACATCACAAGACTAGGGCGGACAACCCTGTGACTCTATCATACATTTCTCCCTCCGCGCTCATAATTCATGGAGACTTTACAACAAAATTAGATCAAAACTTGGGCTTTGAGCCCCAAAACATGCCTTGGTGGGATTCCATGACAAACAGTCCCCCAAAAAAAACATCGTGACTCACCCTTGATTCACTTAGTCGATGTGGAAATCTTAGCACAGAGTTCCTCCAACTGTCCTCGAACTATGCTGATGTCGGCAGTGCATTGAGCCACTGCTTGCTGAATCTGTTGCATCCTCTATTCTGAGACCTTTGTGTATGGGGTGCTTCTCTACATTAATGTGTGCATCCCCTGTAGGTGTGGAATCTTTCCTTCGATGTTTGTCGTGATAGTGAAAGTCTCATCAATCCATGGCTGGACGGGTACTTTGAGAACTACCTCCTTATGTTGTGATGCATCCACCTACTCCTTTAGTGCCTTAGTTTGTTGCGTCCTCGCAAGACGCTAAGTGAGGACTACTATCTTCACAGTTCCTCGGACACTGTCGTATTGTTGCTAGAGTTCTCACACCTCTGTCTCCAAGCAGTGGATTTGGGGTCCTCTTGCAGAGTTGAAGGACCTCAAGTGCTTGCTCCAACAAAGTTGTACAGTCTTGCACCGCACCTCCAATTTCTTCCAATCTCACCGCAATAGTGCTAGCGCACTATTCTTGGACCTCCGAGGGAGTGGAAGGTTGTTCCTTTAACCGCAGCTCGGGGATCTAAAGATTCAACTCCAACTAAACCTTGGTCATTTCTTCTCTAGCTTCGCAGAATCTAGTTGGCAGCCTATGGATCCGCACCTCTACTGCTAGATCTGCTGGGATGGTCAGCTCTGGGACTCGTCGGTAAGCATCATCTACCACCTACACCAATTTTTGATTCTACAACACCAATTTTTCACGCTGAAAGCTAAGTTGTTCCATGTTTATTTTTTGCTCACTAAGAACTTGGATCATGCAACTTTCCCTAGCGCACAACTCTGCCATTATCACATCATGTAGCAGATACAATGTCTCATGTAGGAGGGTAGCCAAATTAAGGCCAAGGCCTTTCATCATGTTGACAAAAAATCTATTGGCCTCATTCACCGCTACTAGGGCCCCTTCTGGCAACACTATTTTGTTTTCCATTCGTGCGTGCAACATCTATTCTACTGCTAAGGATCCTATTGTGAGGTGGGTGGAAAGGGTACTCACCTAAGGAGGATGCACCTGTAACTCCTATAGTTGCGCCTTGAGGGCCCCAAACATAGTCTGGTGCTCCTGCATAAAATCCTAAAGAACCTCATTTGTGGCATCGCGAATCGTCTCACCGATGTCATGGAGGTCACTTTCGGTTAAGGTGATCGGTTCAATGGCCAACTTTGATGCCTTAACCATCTTCCTCGGTCCTGCTCTCTCTGCTGTGTGTGGGTGCTTCAGTTGTGTGGATGTGGTCCCTGGGTCCATGCTCCCTTCTGTTTTTTATGCTTCCTTTGCCTCCTGCCCCTGCAAGGATGCTGCTTGGCCCTCGTTCGCCTTCACGGTTGCTGCCTCTGCCACCTGTCCTGTTACTACTATTTTTGTGGCCTTCTTCTGCTCAGTGGCTTTCTCTGCCACTTTGCACACTGCCCCTACCTCAGCTGTTGTTGTTTCCTTCCACCTTTTCTTTGCCAATTGTGTGATGCGTAGCTTGGTATCGTCCTTCTTCTTCTGCGCTACCACCTTCTCAAGTTTTGCAAGATCTGGGGCACGCCATTTCGGAGGCCATGTCCCCAAGATAGTAAAAATGGCATCATCAGTGGCTACAAAAGGTAGCTTCATCCACTACTTCACCGGATCCTTACGCGCCCTAATAAAAAATTTTTGCCTATCAAATTTAAAGTCTGCAAAACTCTGTAGACTGTTGTACACCGTGGGAGACAAGTGCGGCATTTATTTGATCCACATCCATATGTTCATCTCCATGAGCACCCAGAAAATTTTGGTGTCGCATATCCATTTCATGTCCTTTGTGGCCCAGAGTGAAGCGTACTTCGCGGCCTCTGGTAATTCTCTATCAATGACGGGGAATTGACCATCCTCCAGCAGTTCCCCCGCTACGAGTAATATGGATAGCAACAACCATGCATAGTGGAAGGTTTTACCCTGTTCCTGGGCTTCGCGACAATTTTTCAAAAATTCCTTGTAGAGGAATTTGGACCAGTTGAACTAGATCCCCTTCGTGCACTGCTTGGCTAGTGCGACCACCGACGTCGGTACCTCATCGATGCAACACTTCCTCATAACTTTGCCAGCTAGGATTTGGGTTGCTACGCGTACCCCTTTGTCCTTGATGCTGGAGATGGCGTAACCCCTCTTCTTCTTCTCCAGCTTGTATTTCATCTTCATGGATTTTGCAAGGGCCAAATCACTACCCTTTCCTTTGGCTATGGTCACGGGCTCCTCTCCTTTGTAGGGGAGCTAAGAAATGAGGTGAATGAAGTCTGCCGTGATGGCGATAGACTCCTCCAACCATAGATACCCATCATGCACCAGGAAAAGTAGTTTCCAGATGATGAAAATGGTTATGGGCACATGGTGGAAATGAGGCACCCATAATAAGTTCAGCAACCTAGCCTTTTCCACATTGGGCAGCCACTTTTGCGGTTCTAATGTTGTCACCATCCTTGCAATGTTCTGCTTCATGAGGTTCCCAGTCTCCAGGTGAGGGAACTTCTTGCGGCCAACAAGGCCCCAATCTTCAAACTTCATGGTTGGCACATGGCCCAGGTGCGTGCCTTCAAACACAATGCCATCTGGGAGGAGTGGGGTCTAGAGTGAACTCTTGGTTTCATCTAGGCCCTTTGGCACTTTGGTCTTCCCTTTCTGCGGAGGGACATATGTGGGCAGTTTTGTTACAAAGCGTGTAGGTTGAATATCCTCCTCCATGACTTCATCTTCTTCCTCTGCGATGATCAGAGCCTGAAAATCTTCTTCTTCCCCATCTGTTTCTATCGTGACAGTTTTCCCCTTTTCTACCATCGATAGTTTGCTACGCAGTGGGTTCCTCGAGGATACGCATACTGGAGCCATTGCCCTTTTATCCTTCTTAGGTCTTGGTGTACGTGGTGATCTAGGGATCTCTGCCATAACCCCGACACCTTCTAGAACATCCTCCATCATTGGGGTCTGCAAGGCCTCGCCAGTGGTTACCTCTTCAATTCCCAAACCATCCTTAGTTGCGGTCATCATATCTAGGTTGTATTTTGTCATTCGCGAACTCAAGGGCTCAATTATTTCTTGGCTCTCAATGCTCAGTGCTATGTTCAATCGCTCAATTCTCAAATGACCAAGTGTTGTTTTCTGGGCAGCCCTTTGTGTTTTATAGCGCCCTTTGAATTCGAATTTGACCATTTCCCCCAATTATAGTCCCATAAATCACATCTTAAATGCCCATCGCCTGCTCCATTTGGCCTCAAGTCACACATCCCATCATGAATAGTGACCTCAATGGTCACTTTTTGGCCAATCTACATGGCAACGCTACCCTCCGTGCATGGACACGAACCATGTGATGCTCTGCTTCTGCACACATCCCTAATATCGTGAAACTCCTGGGCATAACAATTTATAGTCTCGTGCTTCATTTCAACTGCCTGAAGCACTAAGACTATCCTTCCCTTGGCTAGTCAGGTGGTTGCACCACCTGTGTGCAGCGCCCTCCGGTCCTCCATCATGATTCTTGGAGAATCCACACCTTCTATTGTTGTGGTTGGCCTCACACACTTCACCATTTGCAACGCGCTACCTTGGGTACTACGCTTATCGATATGCGGTCCAAGCCAAGGCATTAGAGTAACCAATTCACGGCGATAGTTCTCAAACTTTTCAGTATGATCGTACACATATTGCCTTATCCTCCTAGTTTTCTCAGTGAGGAACTCTTCCTTTATCTCGTCTTCTAGCTTCTTAACCTCCGCGTCCATCAAAGCACTTTTCTCTCTTAGTCGTACCCTGTCTTTTTCAAGTTCATGAAGTCTAAGGTTTCCCTGTTGAATTTCTTCCTTAAGTCCTATGTGTTCTGTTTCTCGCAGCTGTGTGATTCCTTCTTTCCGAGCTTCGCGATCCGTCATAGCTATAAGTGCTACTATGCATGGACTATGCTTCACATGCTCCATAGGGATTACAACCTCTGCTTCATACTTTGGCTCTGAAAGTGCTCGCGCGTTCAGGGTTTTACACATGGTCCTATAAGCCCATAGAACCGATGGTATGTGTAGGTCCCAATCAATGTGTCCTACCTGGTGGCCCGCATTTAGTACTTCTCACACTTTGTCAAAGGCTTCCACATGGATAATCTTTGGCACGCTTGGTCTTATCATGCTTCGTTGTTCGCACCATCGCCTTGCCCACTCCTGCTTGTTGGTCCTATTTACTATCATGAGGATGGTGTGCATTCGTGCAGGTTGCGTACCATATACTTGTACCCATCTGGAGAGGTGGGCATGCACGTTGTTTCATCCATCATTCCTAACTTTCATCCATAGCTGAGGCTTTCCAAACTATATAAGCATCACCCTTCTGCATTCACACCAGTCCTCAAAATTTTGTTGGCACATACCCCACCACCTTGCGGGCATAGCACACAGTGCCCATTTCAGAGCATCGAACCACTACTTTTCTGGCACCTCGCTTTCAAATTTGTTTAGGAATTGATCCACCGCTGTCAACCCCTCATACATAGGTAGATCCCTTACCTCTGTTGTCACACAGCATAGTGATCTTACCATCATGTTGCACTGGAGTGTGGTTACCTCGTGTAATCGGTTCTGCCATCATTCTATTTCTTTGTTTGAATCTGATGTGTAGGAGTTTTCGCACTCCCACGAAATCCTGCCATCCACTATAGGATTCACCCAATCTTGTTCCCAAGCAGTTATCTTGTAGATACAGTCTAGATCATCATCGCTCTCGTTGTCGCATACTAGCTCTATGTAGCGTGATCCTTCCGCAAGGTCTAAAGGTACCATAATGCATAGTGACGTTTTCTGAAAAAATCATCTTGCGCTTTTTAGACTTATCACTCCATTCATGTCAATGGCCCAATCTATTCCTAGTAGCACTGGATAGGGATTGTTGTCATCGATAATCTCTATCACTTCAAAATATGCAAGCATTCTCGCACCTTCGATATCTACTGTTATTCCCTACAATCTTCCCATCAATAGGATCTTTTGTTGGTTCACCATTTGCAATTGAATAGGATACCATTGCAATGTGGGCCTGCCCATGCACTCCCATGTCTACTTTGGCAGTACTTTCACATCCAATCCTAAATCCAAAATCACTTGATCCATTTCATATTTCCCGATTTGTGCAGTCAATCTCATCTCCCTTTATGTTTTCATTGTGTGCTTCCCGAGCTTCCAAACTACGCGCGGTTCCCTTGATCTAGCACATATAATGATGAGTTCTTGCAGTCCCTTCACAGCCTTGCTATTGCGTAGCATCTTCATGCATGTCTCTAGAAAGGTAGTGAGCATTGATGGATCCATCTCCGGTTCTAGTTTTTCTTTACTAACTGAAGTGGAGGCCTCCATGAAGCTCTTCTTAGCTTCCATGAATGTCTCCTTTGCGCGTTCCAAATCAAACTCTGGTTCCTTTGTTGGAGCCTTGCAAACCCAAGTACTCTCTTCAGGTTGCTTGCGCTTGTCATCTCCTATTGTGATACTGCTTCGGAGCATGATGTTTACATTCAGGTCCTCTTCGCATGGCTTAGATCTCATCATTTGCAGATTCTGAGCCGGTGGAGGTTGGAGTGTTCCTTTATCACGCAACCTCGCTATCAGTGTGGGGAAATCCTATTTCTCATGATCAAACTGGGTACAATATAAACATGATCCTCTCGTCGGATTTGTACAATCGCAGGCATAATGCCTTGTCCCTCCGCAATTGTAACAAATCAGTTATTCACGACCCCTTCCTAGTCCCATTCCACCTCAACCTCGTCCATGCCCATGAAATCCAATGCACGCCATCCCTATATTTTGATCAAGAGCTCACAATTTGGTCTGAACCATGTAGGTAGGAGTCTAATCCATCATCAGTTCATAACTTCTACAGGTACTCTCATCATGGCCTACTGACCTGCAGAAATTACTGTTGGGACGTCTATGTATATCTCTGTAAAAGATGACAGTTATCTATAGCATGCTTCCCTCCTATCTGACAAATCCTACACCATAATGCAGGCACCATGCTCGTCCCTACTTGTTTCTCTAGTTTCAATGGCATTGGCCCTCCTCCCGCTAGTTAGTTCGTGAAGACTGGACAATGGTCCTTGTCATGCCCCTAGCCCTTGAATTTTACGCACCATACCTCTTCGTGCACTTATGGACGAGCTGCCTTGTATTGTTTCAAGCTCTGCATCTCGAGACACAGGTTTTTCAACTACACATGGATCTGTTGCACTCCCAGGCTAGGATCTTGTAGTGGGGTCTCATGTAGCCTCATTGCAATCTCCAAGGCTTCAGCCTAAGCAGATAGCTTTTGCTGTGACAGTGTGGTCCTTAGATGTGGCATTAGTGATGCTACAAACCATGCGCAGTGCTACCCATCCGTCAAGGTCATGTTGGCTTCGTGAATCATACCCTTAAGCCTCTGATCCAGCTCCCAGGGATTCTCACCTGGAAGCATCGTGATTTCCTTAAATCTGATAATCGACTGTGTCTCCGATTTTGGTTTGCTAAATCCCTTGTTTAGCGTAGCTTGGATATCTGTGATTGGAATGCTTAATGTACCATGTTAGTGCATGATCCTGCAAGGCACTAACCAATGTTTCCTTCTTGATATTATCATCTGTGACTCCTTGCACTTCCCATACAACCTTTACCACAAATCAAAATTGGTCTGGATCTTCATTCCATGCTCCTTTCAACACCGTCAACATTATTACACTCACCATATTGAACTGCGGTGATAGCAGAGGTGGTGTGGGCGGGGATGGGGATGAAGATGGTGAAAATGGTGGTGGTGTAGGTGGAGGTGGTATGTGCAGCATTCGCTGCCTTATCAAACTAATCATACTTCTTGGTGAGACTTTCGTGAGCTCTTCCTTGCTTTCTCACCGAGGTAAATTCAATGGGATAGTTTCTATTTCTACGCTACCTTCATTTCTATAGATCCTCCCACTTCACGTAGCCCCAAACATCAATTTATTCACATAACCAGCTTTTCACACAGTAGCCTCTTAATCGAAGTGTTCAAATTTTTAATGTACTTACCTTGTGGTCCTTTGAGGAAGCATTGTTCCACCTCACTATAGCTAACTAAAGTATATACTGTGAACTCGGTGATAAACCCTCCTATAATTCAATTGAGCCAATGCTCCACAGTGCGCATGATCTTATCTTCTGAGGTTTCTAGTCTGCGTACCAACTCCAAAGTCCACACAATCAATTTTTCGAGCCTACACCTTCCTTGACTGTCTGCTAGCTTCGTGATCCACTCGTACACCTCAAAGGGAAAGGATGCAAAGAAAATTTCATGGATTTCCATATATAAGTAGCACTCTAACCACTGTTCCTTTGATACTCGTGGATTCTTGCACCATGAACTCATGAATTTTTCTATCCAACCACCCTTCAATTTATTTCTTTATCAAATTCCAGTGACATGACATCATAGATCTCTTATGCAGATCCCAGTCCCGACAACGGAACCATTTTTTGGTTTGTTGGGGCCTTACCCAGGTTCAGAGGTGATTTAGCCAAACAAATCCTAGTACTACTAGCCCTTTTGGCAATAGTCCGCAGAGTGCAGACTGAGGTCTCACCCAAAGTAGTATGGGAGGGTTCTACAACTTGATTTTTGCACCGTGGAGATGTCTCATGAGTTCAAGTAGTTTGCAGTTTGACCCTGCGTGCACATCGCTATGCACACTTAACTGTACCTTGCAGCCTGAGATTTTTCCTTCACGTAGCCCTACTCGGGGAGTCGAACGCTGTTATTACCCAAGTTCTTACTAGTATTCTATTGTTAGTTGATTGACTTAGCTTATTTGTATGTGTTAAGTTACATTTAGCAATATAAATCATTCATACATGTGCGCGCAGTAAACAAACAGTATATTTGCAATTTACATCAACCATGCATTAATCCAAGAACAAATACATGAATTGGTAACAAAACCTTTCTTTATTAATATCTTCTTCAGTTACAGACTTGACTCCATCCTGCGCACTCAGTTGCAGGGTTCTGTGCACTTAGTTGCGGACTACTAGGCCTCCTCACACTTAGCTGCAGAGCCTTCTCCTACTCTACGACCCAAAGACTTACTTTACACCTGCGACTCAATCACTTAGATTTATTTCGTTAGTTCTCTTGTACATTTAGAGCCTCGCTCTATTTATACAATCCCATGGTCCATGGACCATGGGTAGGCTGACATTACATTACAAGACTAGGGCGGACAACCCTGTGACTCTATCATACATTTCGCACTCCATGCCTGGAATTCGTGGAGACTTTACAACAAGATTAGATCAAAACTTGGGCTTTGAGCCCCGAAACATGCCTTGGGGGGATTCCATGCCCAACAACCTCAATTATTATTAAATTAGCTTTATCTATTTGTACGTAAAGATTTCTATTAGCAGTACCTTTCTTGAACCCTTGTTGACGTATATATCCATCAAGACGAGCATACCATGCTCTGAGAGCCTGCTTGAGACCACATAGAGCCTTCTCTAACCTGCAAACATAGTCCTTTTTTATAGTAAAAATGTTATTTTTAGGTATGTTCTATGCTTAGAGAAATTTATTTCAATTTTCACAGTTAGCTCAATATATTTTCCAGATTAGCAATCACATCAGCATAATAGTAAATCATAGATAGAACATAAACATAAATCACATAAGACAAGGCAAGACAAGAGTACACAAGATGTGGCACTAGCCAGGGAAAAACCCCAATGTGGGGAAACCCTTGATCAATTCTTCTTATATGTTCTTCAATAGTTCAGCAAAGAGAGAGATAGTACATTTACAATAGAAGTCAACACTTCGACTTATATAAATAAGAGCATAGATCACCTCTAAAGGATGATACATGAGAAAGCTGAACTAAATTGAAGACATGTTGCTTCAACTGATTCTCCAAGGTGACTCCTTCACCTATCATTGTGTTGCACCTTGTCATCATGCTACACCTCACCGTGTTGCACCATGATGCACCCATAATCACTATGTTGCATCGCGTCATGCTTCATCAATCATTATTGTACCCATCGTTGTACTGCATCATGTACCATCATGTTCCATTGTTGCACCATGTTTTCCATACTGTCCCATGTGCTTGCTGCACCATGCTTGCCACCATGTGTGTATTGCTCCTGGCTTACCATATTGTTGTTTCATTGTAAGCATGCCTTTGTTGTTGTCCCATTGTTACATTGTTGTCCCATGCCATCATTATAAAATTGATGCTATCATGTTGTCATTATAACATGCTAACATGCATCTTGCTTACTGTACTTATGCCCCAATTGGCTATTACTGTTGTCCCATCACAACTGTTATCCAATTATGCCATGAGATAAATATTGTCCCAATTGTATTGTTATTGTTCCATCAATTATGCCATGCCACAACTACTGTCCCAATTGTATTGTTGTTGTCCCATCAATTGTGCCATGCCATAACTGTTGTCCCAATTTTTGTTTTCACTGTTGTTTATACTGTGACTGGTTAGGGAATCTGGTCATGCTGCAACAACCCTTAACCATCCACCAAAATAGCTCTTAATATCTGCGGCCCTACTAAGGAAGAGTCTTCCACATACGTGTTGTTGTTCTGGGCACAAATCTGACCCAAAACCTCTCCATGTTGTCCCTATTTTGAAGTGATCACACGTTGTCACTTACAACCCACTCAAAGTAGACTTCCCTTATCTTTTCGTTGCCCCAAATAGTCCTACATTCACCCTTCTTCAACTCGACCTCCAAGCTCAGCTCCTCGATCCTCTAACAATAGCTTGGTTAGCCCTGAAACAGACCTTAACTCCCTCATTTTCCTAGCCTTCTTGTTGTGGCTTTCATAGAGTTACCTCTCTCACTTAGCCGAGTTCCTTGATGAGCTCTTGTGATGCACTAATGGATGTGTAGAGTTGTCATAGGCTAGGGCTTGCTAGGGCTGTGGCTAGGGCTTCCTTAGGACAATGTTTAGGCCTTCCTTAGGACTACATTAGGGCTACTTTAAGATTGTGGCTAGGGCTTGTTAAGGCCTCCTCCATAGCTATGTTAAACTTCTTTCATGATCTCCTTTAGGTCAACATAGATCCCTTCCATAGCTTCACTGCCCTATTTTCTTTGTTGTGGCTAGGGCAACCTCCTTTCCTCCAATGTCTACGGGCTACTTCCTCCTAGATTTCTCTCACACTAAAACCCAAAGCGAGTGGAGAGAAATCAAGAGAGAAGTGTGTGTGAAATGACTCTCAAGTCATCTCCTTTTATACTAAAACGTTGAGCACATGTGGGTGTTATTTAATTGATGGTTGTCCTTGACGAATTGTCTTATAACATAAATAAATTCATAACTCCATGAATACTTATCGAAATTGGATTATCTTTAGATCAATCCTACACCTCTCGATGAGAGAGATCCAAGAAAAATATTAGATGTCATAAATAAGATAACCCAGATGGATTTTGGCCCTAGTTTCCAATTTTAACACTCCCTCTCAACTAGGGAGAACTTCATCCATTGATCCATCTGCCAGACTGTACTATATCTACCATCAGTGCCCTACACTACTCTACTTTGTTGAACCATGAAGAAGAAGAATTGATCGAGAATGTCTCATACCATTCTCTACTGACCCGAAGTTAGTTCCATAAGAAGAGAGTGTGTCACACCACTCTTACTGATCCCAGATTAGTTCCAAAAGAGAGTGAGTTATGTCACTCTTACTGACCCAAAGTTAGTTTCATTGATCCCATATCAATATCACAAGAGAGTGTCTCAAACCACTCATATTAATCCCATATCAATTTCATTGATCCCAAATCAATGGAGGTCATTCTAGAGTAGAAAGTACGATAGATACAACAATGTGACCATCGATAGTACTACTATGGTCCCTAACCCCATTTCCCTGCTCATTGGCCAGATGAGAGTTAATTCCCATGAGTCCCAGACTACATGGGTAGGATTCCTCAACATGATAATTACTCATCCTGTCCATAAGTCACCATGGGGTATCAGAGGAGAAGGCTGAAACATTCACCCTGTACACAATGCACCACTAGTGGAGGGTGAGTTGCCCTATGGTCGCTTGTTGCTCTAAGAAGTACCCCAAGCCCCAGGAGCTCCTAGAGATCAATGCATGCATCATATAGGACCCTCATAAGAGGGTCTCTCAATGACTCCAAGTTGTTCTGGAAAGTCACAAATTTGATCTTTCCCTGGGGCTTCGACAGAATGTCTGCGACCTGCACATCATTCCCAATGCAGTGGAGCCTTTTTGCTCATCAATGTACCATATCCTAGATAAAGTTGTACCTGATGTCTATATGCTGGAGCAATCATAGAATATGGGATTCCTCGATAATCGAATCCTCCTCTGGTTGACACAGAATGTCACAGTGGTATCCATCATGTGTACAAACAACTCACTGAAGAGCTTCCACAACCAGGCAGCTTCACATGAGATCAAACTCGTAGCTATGTATTCGGTCTTAGTGGTGCTCAAATAAACTATCTTTTACTTCCTACTCATCTAGGATATCAAGCAGAACCCAAAGAGAACCAACACCTAGAAGTTCTCTTGCAATCCTCCACACTGCCTACCTAATCAACATTATAATAATCATGCAACTTCATATTTCCGACAGTGTATCTCAATCCATGAGATATTGTGCCCTGAAGATATCTCAAATGATTCTTGGCATCAATCTACTGGGGCTCAACCAAATATGAGCTCAACGTGCTAACTGCAAAACATATATCCAGATGGGAGTTCACCAAGAACATCAATGCTAGAATGAGGTTATGAAAATCAGAGGCATTTCCCAAATTAGGTCCAGCATCCCTACCACATAAATTCTGAAAGTTAAGCTCTATTAAGGTAGTCGCAGGCTTGTAGTTCACCATTCCAAATCTGAAATCCAACTCCCTCTTACTTTTGCAAATGAGAGGGTATGCACCTGTCAGAAAGAGTCATCCTCAAAAGGTTCCAGTATGATAGGTCTATCATCCACAACCTTGAAGAAAAGGTTTCAATTGGCTTCACTCCTAGTGAATCTCAGCTTCATCAGACAGCTATCAATCCTCTCATATTAATCTTGGTGTGTTTTGCTTCAAGCCATAGAGGGATTTCTTCCCCCTACATACATGAGATTCTTGATCATGAATCTCAAACCCCTCGAGTTTTTCCCAACCTATGGACCTGCTATATGAGGGGAATGGTCCCCTTGTAAGATTTTCCTTTGGTACATCTTGGACATGTACCTTTATGTTGTTCTTGAATTCAATCATCCCTATCACCATCTGACTCACATCGACTAGGGCCCCATAGTAAGTATACCTATGGTGCTATAGATGAGATGTGTCAACTAACATGGTCCCCAATGGACCATCCTACAATTTAATACAAATTTCCAATCCTAAACTCAAAGATAAAATCATTTTTGAAAATTGTATTTTCAAACATGTACATTTCCATCAATGAATGCCACTCTGAAACATTTGACTTCCATTGCCGAAATGGACACCAGGTTCTTCTTGTGATCGGATACATAAAGAGATTCTCGTAAATGAATCAAGTTACCCTCATTCAAATGAGGGCTAACATTCCCTACACCCTTTACAGGATAGGTGGCATTGACTCCAAGTATAATCCCATGATTGTTTCCATCTCTACCAAATTAGAGAGAGAAACCTTCTATCCAATGAAGTGCCTTGAAGCACTACAATCAATAAGCCAGATTCCTAAAGAGTCTGAAGGAGAGGGCCAATACAAGATAACACCTCTTTATCTTATCAGAAACAATATTTGATTCTTCATACCTAGGGTTCCTTACTTTCTTTGTAGAGTTGGCTATTTCCTTGATGACCTGCATTAATTGTCATTCCTTCGATCATTGAAGATGTCCCTGGAATGATTGTAATATTCATCAAGTGATGTGTCCCTACTATTTGGACACTTCTTCACATAATGGCCGAACTTATTGTAAGTAAGGCATCTGCCTTTCCTTCCACTCTTAGATCTGGACTTCCTATTGAAGTGATTTGTAAGCCATTAGAAGCTTCCACTGCGCCATTCTGATAATATTCTCTGCTTCAATTTCACCCTTGGTGAATTTGAAGAGGGATGAGGAATCCATTGAGCCTTTTTTCCTTTCCCAACTGTCTTCGGTGATTGCTCTTTCACTCTTTCTTGGGATTTGTCTTCACCTCAGCTTCGATCCCATGTTATTTTTAGGTATGCTCTATGCTTAGAGAAATTTATTTCAATTTTCAGAGTTTGCTCAATATATTTTCCAGATTAGAAATCACATTAGCATAATAGTAAATTGCAGATAGAACATAAACATAAATCGCAGAAGACAAGCCAAGGAAAGAGGACACAAGATGTGGCGCTAGCCAGGGACAAATCCCAATGTGGGGAAACCCTTGATTAATTCTTCTTATATGTTCTTCAATAGTTTAGCAAAGAGAGAGAGATAGTACATTTACAACAGAAGTCAACACTTTGACTTATCTAAATACGAGCATAGATCCTCTCTAAGAGGATGGTACATGAGATATCTTAAATTAGTTGAAGACATGTTGCTTCAACTGATTCTCCAAGGTGACTCCTTCACCTATCATTGTGTTGAACCTTGTCATCATGTTGCAACTCACCGTGATGCAGCATGTTGCATCCATCATCACTATGTTGCATCTCATCATGCTTCATCAATCATTATCATACCCATCGTTGTATAGCATCATGTACAATCATGTTCCATTGCTACACCATGTTTGCCATACTGTCCCATGTGTTTGTTGCTCCATGCTTGCCACCATGTGCTTATTGCACATGGCTTACCATACTATTGTTTCATTGTAAGCATGCCTTTGTTTTTGTCCCATTGTTACATTGCTGTCCCATGCCATCATTGTAATATTGCTTCTATTGTGTTGTCATTGTAACATGTTGCCCATGCATCTTGCTTACCATACTGTTGTCCCAATTGGTGATTGTTGCTGTCCCATCATAGTTGCTATGCAATTGTGCCATGACACAATTGTTGTCCCAATTGTATTGATGTTGCCCCATCAATTGTGTCATGCCATAATTGTTTTCCCAATTGTATTCTTTCACTGTTGTTTATACTGTGACTGGTTAGGGCATTTTTTCATGCTACAACAGCCCTTAACCATCCACCAAAACAACTCTTAATATCTGTGGCCCTACTAAGGAAGAGTCCTCCACATACGTGTTGTTGTTCTGGGCTCAAATATGACCCAAAACCTCTCCACGTTGTCCATGTTTTGAAGTGGTCCCATGGTATCACTTATCGCCCACTCAAAACATACTCCCCTTAACTTTTCACTGCCCCAGACAGTCCTGTGTTCACCCTTCTTCAACTCGGCCTCCAAGATTAGCTCCTTGGTCCTCTAACAGCAGCCCCTGAAATAGACCTTAACTCCCTCGTTGTCCTAGCCTTCTTGTTGTGGCTTCCATAGAGTTACCTCTCTCCCTTAGCTAATTTTCTTGGGCTCCTTTGATGAGCTCTTGTGATGCACCAATGGATGTGTAGAGTTGTCATAGGCTAGGGCTTGCTAGGATTGCGGCTAAGGTTTCCTTAGGATAGCATTTAGGGCTTCCTTAGGGTTGTGTTAGGGTTGCTTTAGGACTGCGGCTAGGGCTTGTTAAGGTATCCTCCATAGCTGCATTAAATTTCTTCCATGAGCTCCTTTAGGTCAACGTAGATCCCTTCCATAGCTTTGTTGTCCTGTCTTCTTTACTGCAACTAAGGCAACCTCCTTTCCTCCAACATCTAGGGGCTCCTTCCTCCTAGATTTCTCTCACACTAAAAACCAAAGTGAGTGGAGAGAAATCAAGATATTTTTGTGTGAAATGACTCTCAAGTCATCTAATTTTATACTAAAACGCTGAGAACATGTGGGTATTATTTAGTTGATGGCCGACCTTCACGAATTGTTTTATAGCACAAATAAATTCATAACTCCATGAATACTGATCAGAATTGGATGATATTTATATCAATCCTACACCTCTCGATGAGAGGGATCTAAGAAAAATATCAGATTCCATAAATAAGATGACCCACATGGATTTTGGCCCTAGTTTCCAATTTTAACAAGAAAGCCTTCAGGTTGTTCAATGTAAACTTCTTCTTCTAATTCACCATTCAGAAATGTTGACTTAACATCCATTTGGTAGAATTTTATTTTTCTTGAACATGCATAGGTGAGAAACATCTGGATGGCTTCCATTTTGGCAATTGTTGCAAATGTTTCATCGAAATCAATTCCTTCCACTTGTGCATATCCTTTTCCAACTAATCTTTCTTTGTTTCTGGTAACCTGTCCATCTTCATTCAATTTGTTCCTAAACACCCATTTAGTCCCAATGACATTTTTATCTTTTGGTCATGGAACTAATTCCCATGTGTTATTCTTCTTGATTTGATCCAATTCTTCATTCATAGCTACTACCCAATGTTCATTCTACTTGGCTTCCTAAAAAATACTAGGCTCAAAGGTTGCTAGAAAAGCAATGTGAGCTTGTTGTGATGAACTAAGTTGTCAACCTTTTTTTGTTCCCATTCCTTCATTTATGTCACCAATGATTTGATTTGGTGGATGGCTCTTTTGAATCCATTCTTTTGTTCTCTTTAGAGGAGCTTCTTGTTGTTGTTCCTGTATATCTTGTTGATCATTATTTACTTCTTCCGGGTTGGTAGTTGCTTCTTGTTATATAATTTTCTCTGTACCTTTTTCAGTCTTTATCTCAATTTTCAAAGATTCTAGATCCTCATCATTATTCGTTAGAACACCATCTTCATCAAATGTAACATTTATGCTCTCCATTATCTACTTTCATCTTAGATTATAGAATTTATAGGCCTTTCTTTTGCATGAGTAACCAACAAAGATACCTTCGTCAACACGTGATTCAAACTTACCCAACTTTTGATCTTCTCTTTTAATATAACATTTGCTTACGAATATTTTGAAATATTTTACATGAGCTGGTCTTCCTTTCCATAATTCATATGGTGTCTTGTTTTAATTATTTCTGAGAAGACTTCTGTTGATATTGAAGACTGCCACATCAATTTCTTGAACCCAGAACTTTCATACCATTTTGAGTCCTTCAACATTTTTCTACCCATTTCCTATATGGTTCTGTTCTTTGTTTTAGAAACTCCATTTTGTTGAGGTGTTCATGCTGTTGAAAATTGTCTTTTTATTCCATTTTCATCACAGTATTGTTGAAATAATTTGGAAGTGAATTCTCCACTTGTTGGCATTATGGCATAGGTTTGGCGCTATGGCATAGATGTTGTCCTTGATGGCAACTCACTCTGGTGATAGACCACAGTTCAGGCACTCAGAAAGAAGAAAAAGGTATATACACAGGCTCACTTTGATGAAGCCACGTATACACGCGGATTGGACATTCCCAAGGCGCGTATGCATATACACGCACTTTCATGCAAGGAAAAGCACGTACATGTGGGAGAACTTATTTTTGGTCCATGGTATTTAGTCCTTGGTATTTGAACCTATGGTTTTGGGCCATGGTATCCACATAAGTGTTGATCCCAAGTATTGGGTCCATGGTATTGAATTGTTATGGTTTTTGGACCGTGGTATTGTGAAAGGCCTAAGGCTATAAAAGAGGAAGGAGATAATTTGGCAAGGCACCATCTGAATTATTGAATATCTGAAAAAGTGTTAGATCTGGAATATGGTGATTGGGTTATGGTGCAGATCTGGATCTGAATGAAGAACGAACCTGAGCGCAAGGAGAAGGATAAGTTCTATTGATGGGTCAAAATCTTAAGGCTTGAATGATAGTATCTTTGTATGATTTTGATCTATTCTATGTGGTGCTTTCTTGATCTATAAATCTGGTAATCTGGGTTAACTAATGTATGAATGTTTGAAAGAGTGAATTATCCTTTATAGATCTGTACGCAGGTTCAGTGAAGCAAAGGCGCGTATACACGTGGGTTCTGTGAATTTAAACTGCGTATATGCAGGTTGGTCTTGACATAGAAGCATATACACGTAGGTTTTTGAATAGTGAAGTAGCGTACATCTCTAGATTTATGTTCTAGCTACTTCTGTTTATTGCTGCAGCGTTCTGGGTTTAGAAGTGGTGTGTGAATACTATTACTGTGATCTAGGTACAGTTGTCAGAGAAGTGTTTATTTTGATTCAATTTTGATTGGTGAAAGGTGATTTGTTGATGCAGAAATTCTTGATGTTTGATTGATGTTATTCATGGATCCAGTATAAAAATTTATGAAACGTGGTCCCTGGAAGCAAAGAGAAGGTTGTAGCCTTCTGCAAGTAGTAGCCTGTGTACTAGTATCCCAGCTAGTACAAGAGCTAAGGGGGTTGTAGCTCCCTTCCAAGAAAAGCTGGAGAATGAGAAAGGGTTGTAGCTCTCTGCAGGTAGTTGCCTACATACTAGTAAAGGACTGCACTAGTACAAAAACATTGTAAAAAGAAGTTTCTAAATAAAGGAAGATAGAGACAAACTGCAGTAGGTGGTTTTCACCCACATTGGGTTTCCACCTTATATCTTGTGTTCTTGTGTGTGCTTGTCTTCTTATCTGTTTCACTATTTCTGGTTACTATTTATCAGATTCTGATACATAGATTAATGATCAACATCTGTAAGATAAATTAAATTATAAGTCTGCATGGTATATGCGGGTTTCCTTATATGTAGTTGCGTATATACGCGGTTTTCACTAACTGAAGTAGCGTCTATGATCTGGGTTTGAAAAAGAAAATAATTGACTTGATAATAATAATTCACCCCCCCTCTCAGTATTATTTTCAACAATTAGTATCAGAGCAAGTCCTTCAGAAGAAGCTTAATCACTTGAAGGAATATCTATCATCATGAGAAACTACGAAAGAGAAGCATCAGTCAGGCCACCAATTTTTGATGGGACCAACTTTGTCTATTGGAAGGTAAGAGTTACAACTATATTAAATCTCTTGTTACAAAATTATGGGATATCATAGATACAGGGTACACTTTTCCATCAGCAACTCCTACAGATCCGGCTAAGAAGAATGTTACACAAAAAATTGTCACCATGACTTTCTACAGTTTGTGTGAGTCCATCAATACTCATACATACCTCTTTTGCAAGTCTTAAACCTCAGCTCTTCATGTCAAGCCTTGAAAATGGGAGAAAGACCTTAAAAATGTCTCAAATCCTAGTTTTGCACTTTCTCCTAGCATTTCTTGCGGTGCCGCACCTAATGGTCATGTTTCCTGCGAACCTGACCACTCTAAATGTGATGTGTGCGAACCCCTGTAAAAGTTAAAAAGGCGTGAGTTCATTCTTAAAAACTATCTTGGGTCACTTCTAGACACTTCTAGAAGGAATATTACGCTGGCAAGTTCGCTCCACCTTGGTTCATTCATTCCATAACTAAGGGAGCTAACTCCATGATATGAGGTGCTTATCCCATTGAAGGAGGAACTTATCCCTTCAATGGTGGACCTACAACTTCCTCCATTTTCACTATAAATTCATGCATTGGGTTGGTTGTAGGGGAGGTTGAAAGCTGAAGATTCTTGAGGGTAAATGCTGCTGAAAAGTAGGCTTCCTTTTTGAGCTTGTGAGAGGAGAGATCACATACCTTTCATGTCATTTAGGAAGTGAGTTAGGCTTGTCAAAGTAGAGGAGACCCCTGCTGGACCCTGGAAAGGACTTGTGCAACATCAAGGCAAAGGTTGTAAAGTTCTTTTATTCATTAAGTTAATACAATCAAGTTTATTTCTTTCAATGAATGTCCCTAATGGTTTGTTTTATGACCTCCTTGATCTTCATAATAAACATGTTTTTTTATACACAGGTATGCTTTGACGTGTGCTTGTTTGTGTATGCAGGTTATTGAATGGGAACTGCTTGAAGCTGTTGGGATAAAACTGCCTCAAACAAGCGTTGGACCAATGTAGGGTCTTTTGCACTTCATAGTATTCATTATTGAATTGAAACATGTTTAGAGAGAAATAGGTTTGCTTGTTCTCTTTGTTTCTAGATATCATTAGATACTAGGGAGATCAGTCTTGTTCGCAAGAATGATTTATCCGGCCAACATATTTGGTGACTCCACTAGGGAATGGTTTGGTTTGGATTTTGCGTTATCTTTACTTTGAATTGAGAAACTTGAGTTTTCATTTCTGATTTTTCCTTGATTGGTGTGAGTTTGGGTACTGGTTAGATCTTGGTTGATTTTTTATCTTTTGAAATCTTGGAAGAGGACCGCATCCTCTGAGTTTGTTACAGTGCGAACCTATCCGCACTGTTATAGTGTAACACAGAGCGGCACCACACCTGGTTTTACTGGATGCTTTCGAACCCCTGTAAAAAATTTGAAAAACCTAAAATCCATCTACCTAGTTAGTTTTAGTTCTTATCCATAGCTGTTAGTATATGCCCAAACCTGCATTTGTCTTGAAAAAAGTTCATTTTGAGTTAGTTTTCATTGGCATTTGTGTTTGGAGTGATTTTCGAAGAAGTTTTGTTTGATTGGATTGGTTGTTGCTTGGTCTTTGTAGTAGCTCAGAGATTCGAAGCCTTAGAGCCTTAGATCACCCTGGTCTCTCTGGTTTTCTTGCTGAGTTTGACTGACTTATAGAATCTATCCGTCAAGAGACTTAGATACCATTTGTCTCTTTTGAAAAACTTTGATTGAACTTGATTAAAAGTTTTGAATTTCATTTTTTCTATTAAAATATAATTGGATTTTTTTGATTAGTTTGTTGAGCTGAACAAATTGATCCTTGGTGAAGCTGAAACACTAAGTTGAACGTCCTCGAAAACATTTCAAGTGTCTTTTCGATCCATTTTTAGTTTAGATCTCAAGATTAGATCATAGTTTTGAGTTTTTCGTAGAAATTATACAAGCTTGTTGGAAATTTGTTTTCAATAGTTTTTTAGAGTTTTTCTAGAAATCTTAAAAGCTCTCTTAAGGGAATTGCTTCTTCTTGTAGTTGTTGATTGTTGAAAAGAAAAGGGATTTTCTTTGAGTATCATTAGTAGTCTCATTTTGAAAAGTTCTTTGGAAAAGGAAAAAAAGTTTCTTTTCAATTGTATGTTAAGAGAAATATTTGATTTGCTAAGTATTGCATTTTCAACTCTTCCTTAGCTAGATATTCATTGTAAAGGAAAACGAATTGTTATCATCTTAGGTGCATTTTTAGTGTTTTGGAGTCGAGTCTTCATACCACAAAGTTTCATCTCCACACCCATTGACTTAAAGAACAAACAATAAAATTAACCCTTAATTAAAATCAATCTAGCAATCATTTTATTTTCTAGGACTCTTTTCACCAACATAGCTTAGGCTAGTATCTTGGAGTAGGGAGTAATTAACTCTCCAAGGTAGTTTAAACAAACAAGTAGTCGATCTTGTGGTAGGAAGAAAATCCAATTGTTACATCTATGCTCTGGGAAATCTCCTCTTAAAGGAGAAGAACGAGATCATATCCGAACCAGTGTGGGAATCAATCCTTCCTCATTGGGAATGATAGAAGATATTCACGTATTAAAAAGGGTAAACCTCGGATTAACCATTGTCGAGGAGCCTAGGGTCACTTGTTGATAAACCTTGGATTATGTCAAGGAGCCTTCAAGGAGATTGAGCTTGTTACTCTGCCCTTGCGTGCGTATCGGATCGTAGACTGTTCCCCCAGGTATATTTGTTTCCATTGGTGACCTTAGTGACCATAATCTTTAGGATTCTTTCTTAGGTGACGGTGGAGGGAAGATCCCACTGTACCTGGAGCAAATGTCAACTAGATTCACTTGGACTCTCTGGGGGGTTATCTTCACTCGAGACAGTTATAGTGGAGGAACTTGTGCCAGTCTATTTCATTAATCAGGTTGTCGGGGTAACTGTTCCAACCACCATTTCTATATTGAACTCTGCGACATTGGATTTGATCACCAACTAGTGTTTTCAATCCAGAAAGATATTGTTTGTGTGTGGTTTGATCTCCTAGATTTGTTAGGCGTGTGCTTCAAATTGTTTGGTTCTTTAGAGACTTTAGGTGTTTTTCTTGAGATTTTTCTTTGTTTTCATGTGAAGTAATTAGATTAATTGTGGCTGAATTACTGAGACAATCCTGTCGACTTCGAGGGCAGCCTCCCGAATTTACACCAAGTCAGCTAGAAAGGTTACGAGCCCTTGTCACACCTAGTGAAAGTAGGGTTGGATCACCGGAGGTCGGGGAATCTTCGTTGATTGTACATCCTAATTATATAGTGCAAGCAACATAACATATTTCTGAACCGATTTCATTTTATGAGGTTACTGATAGTATCACTCCTACTAGCTCGGTAGCCGAAGAACCTAAAATATTTGAGCCTGAAACTAAAATTGCTACTACTCCAACTTCAATACTTGCTTCTTCGGTTTCTAGTGGTCCTAGTTCACCCAGAGTAGAAAATATTATCACCGAAAATCTTCCTTCTGGACTCATTTCCATTGAAGAAATTGTAAGCTCAAGTCCGGACGAAGGTATAAGCATCCCTGAAAATCAACCGACTATTGAACTTAGGGAGCGTGAATCTATTTTCTTTAGTCCCGTTAGGGGTGATGCTTGGTATATTTCGTTGACCAATTTCTTAGAAAATCCAAGTCTCATGTCTTCACCACCTCGATTTCCTTTTCATCCAACACCCAGAGGTTATTATCCTCCCTTGAATATGTCGAGACAGTCATCCTTGTTTACTCAGATGCCAGAAACCTTTTTACATGGCAGTCCTTTTGTTCCTCCTGGGTATCAGTCTGTATCTGTTACATTTTTAGGAGCTTCTCCTCGACCCATATATTATGTCGTATCTCCTGGTCATAACAGAACTAGACCGTTAAGTGTTGAAGAGATTCTTATGATGTCTGGTACTACTCCTAATCCGCAACCTCAAGGTAGTTCAATACCGTCTGGAGGGCAGTCGAGAGGTACTCTAATACCGCCTGGGGGGCAACCCCAAGGCAGTCCATTATCGCCAGGGGGGAAACCACAAGGCAGTCCATTACCGCCTGGGGAGCAACCTCAAGGACAGTATGTTCCTACAGGACATTATGTTCCTCAAGGTCAACCCCAGTATCAATATGTACCTCAAGGCCAACCCCAGTATCAATATACACCTCAAGGTCATTACCAATCCCAAGGTCAGTACCAACCCCAAGGTCAGTACCAACCGCAAGGTCAGTACCAACCCCAAGGTCCGTACCAACCTCAGGGTCATTATCAACCTCAAGGTTTTCAACCACCTTCAGGTCAATCATTTGTTCAAGGAAATGTACCATATAATTATCAATCTTACACTCAACCTGGTTTTGGTCCTCAATATGTTCAACATATTATGGGTCCATACCCCGGAATGGACGTGGTGTGGGATCCACAGACTCTGCAACCCAGTGCACAGTTTTCATCTCAATCTGGACAGTCTTTTGTTTCTGGTTCACCCCATCAACTTGTCTAGCCTACTACTCAAACTGCTACACCTGGGGAAGTTCCACAGCTTGGGCCTAGTTCGCCACAAACTCCATCCAAAACGTCTGCTGCAACTGTTGCGGCTTCTATTCAATCCACTCCACCTATTTCTGGAGTATCAGCGGCTCCAGTTTCTACTGCTCCTGTATCAACTCCTCAGGCCTCTTTACCCCAGTCTGGACCTACAATCCAGACTCCGGTTTCTATGCATGTAGGACAACCTGGGCCTAGTACGATTGTTACAAGTCAACCACAATTTACTTATCAACCGTACCAGGGGCAGTACCAATACAGGCCCGCTGTGCAGAATCCGGCTTATTAGTATCAACTGTACCCTGGGTATACATATCAATAACCCCAGTATGGTCTGGTTAATGCTGGTTTTCTAGGAGGATATAATATCCCAAATACGAATCTGATACCAAGCTATCCTAGATATCCTCCTCCTGGGGCTAGTCTTATGACCCCAAGTTTTCGGGATCCAAACCGTCAGTTACTGTTCATAGCAACTTTGGATTTGCCTGACTTTTCACACCTTACAAACGATCCAATCAATTATCTTCCATTTTGGCTGCCAATGCCGAATAAGTTGCCCAGTGATATACCTAAGTTTGAGGGGAAGCCAGGAGAATATTCGTCTAATCATGTGATGACTTACCATCTCTGGTGTGCATCAAATTCCATTATAGATGATTCCATTCGTCTTCGTCTTTTTCAACGCACTTTGATTAGCCTTGCAGCCAAGTGGTACATTGAGTTGCCACGAGGCTCCTTTTATAACTTTATTCAGTTAGCTACTTCCTTCCTTACACATTTTTAGCTGCCAGTCCGATATGACAATGGCACGGAATTATTAACTTCATTAAAGCAGTCGACATCCACTTATATTTCAGATCATATTCATGAATGGCGACATCAACGTCGTTTAGTGAAAGTTTTTATCCTGGACCAAATTTTGGCAGAATGGTTTGTGAAATCATTATTACCCAAGATAAATGAAGATGTCGCTAAGGTAGGGGTAGTTATAGAAGAGCAAGTAATTTCTCAAGCTCAGTACCTTGACTTAGTTTATACTCAGTCAGGTACGTTGCATGAGAAAATCCCCGACCTTCCGAAACAAAATCAAATAGCTGCACCTCCCTCAGGGTCTCATGTCATTGATGGTATGATTGGTACTATTAATACCAAAAGTAAGAAGAAATCCTCCAAGAATTCTTCTCCCATAATAACTTTACCAGATTCCCCTAAGGGAGAGTCTATACCTGAAATTTTTGCCAATGTTCATGTCGTGGAATCATCCACGACCAAATCAAAATCTAATGGCAAAAAGAAAGGTAAGAAGAAGAATAAGCAAAACTCAAAGGAGAAAGTTGAAAAAACTGAATCTACTGACGAGAAACGAAAACCTCGATATCCTTGTCTCATCTGCGATGAGGAGCACTTTACCAGGGATTGCCCGCGTCGTGCCGAGGTTTCCAAAATCGTCAAAGGTTTGCAAACACCCGTTGTTTTGAAGGATCCTTTTCCAAATCAAGACAGTAAAATGATAGGCTCTTCCTCTAATGCCTCAGAAGAACCCATAATGATGATGTCACATGTAAGGATTGCAACACGATCGCAAGATTACAGGAGTAAAAGTCCTTTTGGTGGAAAGGAAGCTGAATCTTCCAATTCCAATCCATCAACCTCAACTCCAACTGGTTCTGATCCACTACAGATCGAGAAACCCAATCCCAACTTAGTAATCAAATTTCCCGCCAAGGTATACTTCGAAAGTCAGCTTTCAATCCTCATGCGAGAGCTGCTCAGAACTATAACATTGTTGAAGATTTAGATGTTTCACCTTCAGCAATGTCAGATTTGGAAGTGGTGCAATCATGTCCAGCACAGCGAAAAATGCTATTGTCGGCTATAGGAGTTGTTGATCTTCAGGACTCAAACCTCATATTCTTCGATTTATAAAATAGTACACCTCATCTTCCTCATCAAATGGCTTTCCAGATTCCAGTGTTAGTCAAAAACAGACCTTGTTTTAGGACTGTGATTGATGAGGGAGCTTCCACATGTATTATGTCGATACAGTGTTGGAAAACCCTTGGTTCTCCTATGCTTAATCAATCCCCCAACAATTCTAAAGGCCTTTGATGGCTGAGGTTTTCATCCTTATGGAATTCTACAGGACTTGCCTATAGGGGTTGAAGGAAAAACCATTAATCTAGATGTGGAGGTGGTTGATGCCCCTCTAGATTACAACCTTCTTTTGGGTCGTAGCTGGTCTTACGCCATGACTGTTGTTGTTTCATTAGTATTTCGGCTTATTAAGTTCCCACATAATGGAAATATTGTAACAATAGATCAGTTAACTTATTTCTCGTCTGACCCATCCTCTGCTCAGAGTATTCAACATGTTGGAAAAACTGTTATCCCTTATAAGGATGTTGGAGTAGGATTAGTTAAAGATTCGGGTTTACTCGGAACTTTTTCCTTTCCTACTCCCAGCGTACAGTCTCCTTTTGCAACCATTCATATGATTTCGTCAGAATCCATTTTTCTTGACGATCCTTGGGTCATTTCATTCGAATCCGAGGTGGACTCTCTTGGTGATGCTATGCCTTTGAGTCCCTTTGAAGTTTCTTATCAGGCAGTACAGTCGTTTTCCGACTCAAATTCAACCAACCCTGATCTAGTGAATGAGATCAATGGGAAATCACTTTCAATTTCAACCTCGGAGTCAACAACTGTTCACACTGATGAAAAAATTCGGGAATTGTTATCCGTTGATGACTTACCATGGGAAGATATTCATCATAGGTCTTCGTTCTTACCCGATATTGATCATTTTGAAAATGATTTTTCATCAATTTTCACCACTGAATATGTCCAAGAACCGCAGAATCCATTGAAACATCCTGATTCTCAACAAAATTTAGCCAATATTTCTCTCACGGTTCCTATCGACATTTCATTCAAACCTGGGATTGTTGAAAACATTCACATAGGTGCTTCTTGTACAGACACTGAAGTCAACACATATAAAGCCCTATTTCAAGAATTTCGCGATGTGTTTTCCTGGTCCTATGAGGAAATGCCAGGAATCGACCCTTCAATCATTGTTCATGAAATCAAAACCTACCCGGATGCTAAACCCGTCCGGCAATGGTTGCATCAAATACACCCACGAAAAGTTGTTGCCATCAAAACTGAAGTTGAGAAATTACTTAAAGCAGGTTTCATTTATCCAATTCCTTTAATGGATTGGGTATTGAATATTGTTCCAGTTAATAAAAAACAAGGGACAATAAGAATATGCATCGACTATAGGGATATTAATCATGCTTGTCCTAAGGACAATTATCCCATGCCCTATATCGATCAAATTATCGATGATTGTGCCGGAAGTGAAATTTTCTCCTTTATGGATGGCTTTTCCGGTTATAATCAAATTAACATTCTACCTGCAGATCAACCAAAAACGACATTCATCTGTCCATGGGGGACATTTTCTTATTGCAAGTTACCTTTTGGGTTGAAGAATGTCGAAGCAACTTTTCAAAGGCCCGTGTCTTACGTGTTTCATGACATCAAGCACATTGTGCAACCCTATCTCGATGATTTACTGGCTCATTCATTACGAAGAGCCGATCATCTCACTCACTTACAAGCCTTTTTCATGAGATATAGGCATTATCGGATTAGGCTCAATCCGCACAAGTGCGTCTTCTGTATCGAAACGGGTCGATTACTAGGATTTGTTGTATCGAAAGCCGACATCCACGTCGATCCTTTGAAGGTCGAAGCCATTGTCAAGTTACCACCTCCTTCGACTCTTCACCTACTCCATAGTTTGCAAGGGAAAGCAAACTTTTTATGTCATTTCATTCCTAACTACGCCGAGATTACAAAAGGTTTCACTCGGTTGTTGAAACAAAACACTCCATTCTTTTGGGACGAGATCGCTGACAAATCTTTTGATGCTCTAAAACATGTGTTGACCCATGCACCATTATTGCATCCTCCCAACTACAACCAGGATTACTTCTTGTACCTCGCTGCTTCCCATTCCACTATTGGGATGGTTTTAGTTCAACAGGATAAATTCGAAAGTGAACATGTGATATATTATCTTAGTCGAACCCTAACTCCAACTGAGTTAAAATATTCACATGTAGAGAAACTGGCCTTAGCTACAGTCCAAGTTGTTTAGCATTTTCGTCATTATATTTTGTTACACAAAACCACTGTCATTTCTGACTATAACCCTATGCAATACATTTTGACTAAACAATTTCTTGGGGGCAAGTATTCCAAATGGATTGTCATCCTGTAGGAATTTGATTTGGAATTCGAGAAGGCCAAGTCAAAGAAGTCTTTGGTTTTTGCGGAGCTAATGTTTGATTTCCCTCATGCCGATACCAAACATGTGGCGGAAGAATCCCTTGCGGATTAATCCTTGTTCCTTATCAGCATCATTGATCCATGGTACGGAGATATCATTGTCTATCTCCAAACCCAATCTTTTCGGCCCGATACTTCACGATCTCAACGCCGAAAAATACCGTTCCAATCCCAACCTTACACTATTATTGGAGATACACTTTATCGTCGTGGGGTGGATTCCGTCTTCCGCCGTTGCCTTACTCATGATGAAGCTGAGAAGGTTCTTAATGACTGCCACTCTAGAGCATGTGGCGGTCATATTTCTGGGTATGCCACAGCCCAAAATATTTTGTGTGCTAGCTATTTCTGGCCGTCCTTGTTCAAAGATTGTATTACTGCCATCCAGAAATGTCACAACTGCCAAATTTTTTATCGTAAAATGCGCGCTCCTCCTGCTCCTCTCCACCCTATCATTGTCGTTGGTCCATTCACAAAATGGGGTATCGATTTTATTACATGTAACCCTCACTCAGCCGGGGGGCATTCGTATATCATCCTTGCGGTAGATTATTTTATCAAGTTGGCCGAGGCAATGCCTCCATTTTTGGCAGACGGCAAAACTGCTGCAATTTTCGTTTTCAATCATATAATTTCTAGGTTTGGTGTCCCCCAAGCGATCATCACTGACCATGGGAGTCATTTTCGAAACATCATGATGACCGAACTTACAGATCAGCTTGGCCTGCGTCACGATAGTTCCACTCCATATTACCCACAGGCAAATGGTCTGGTTGAAGTAGTCAACAAAGTTCTAGTCACCATGATCTGACGAATCATTGGGATTCATCAGTCGAATTGGCACAACATGTTATTTTCATCACTTTGGGCGTACCGAACCTCAGTTAAAACATCAACAGGTTTTACTCCCTTTCAACTGGTTTACGATTTAGAGGCAGTATTGCCCATTGAATGTGAAATCCCGTCATTACAAATTGTTTTGCAATTATTACCAGCCACTTCCGAAGAGAAAAACATTTATTATACTTAGCTCAATTAGATGAGATTCGACGCAATGCTACATTAGCTTTCGAAACTCATGCCAAATGCATCAAAGCTCAGTATGATCGGAATGTTACACCCCGCAATTTTTCGGAAGGCGACCTAGTTTTACTTTACAATCAAGAAAATGATAAGCTAGGGGCTGGAAAATTTGTACCCATGTGGCATGGTCCGTATATTGTCAAGCGGAAGCTGGCAAAAGGGGCCTCTGATCTAGAATATTTTGACGGTGTCTCTTTAGGTAAACCTAGGAATGGGCTTTATCTAAAGTGGTATTATGCTTAAACGGATAGCATGGAGATTTCACTAGATTAGTTTTTTCTACGTTGGTGTGTTCGTAGATTAAATATGCATGCTTTACTTTAGTGAGTGTTTTTTCATTATTATTCCTGCTTATCTTGATTTTACTCTTGATATTGCAGATGTCGACGCCTCTCCAAACGTACATTGGTTTCGCTAATGGCGCTTGTCGTAGTACACGGAACATCTCTTCCGCAGCTTGGGTTATCTATTCACCCTCTGACGAGTTAGTATCTATGCACAGGGTAAGCCTCGGTCAAACAACAAACAACATTGCAGTATACAGTGCAGTGATTGAATTATTATCTGAATCCATCTCATTTGGGATTCGAAGTTTGATTTTTAATTTAGATTCGGAACTCGTTGTATTACAACTTAATCGAGTTTATACCATTAAAAATCCAGTATTATTACGATTATTTTTAGAGTCAGCCTCTTGGAACGAGAATTTGATTACATAGCATATCAACACATTCTAAGATATTTAAATACATTAGCAGATGCAATCTCTTCTCGAATGTTAAATAGACATTTGCATTGAATCAAACAGTAAATTTAAAAATATCTCATAAACATGTTTTGCAAGATAACCATAGTAATAGCATAACATAGCATAAGAGTGTGTCAATATATATATCGTCCTCGATCATGGGTTAAAAAACACCTTATGATCGGAAAAAATAATAGTATCAAAAGTCATATCAAAAATGGGTTTACAAAGCGATCATCCCATAACTGGTGATGATCCCGATAGGACACTACTGCTTGGGCCACCCTACAAAGGAACCTCCTAAAAGGTCCTGGGACCCCAATCACATAGCGCTGAAGCCGAAGTGGAATGTCATCTATGCTAGTCTCTGGAATATTGGTAGTCAAGCGCTCTAGATGGCTCTCCAACTCAGCCAAAGTCTCTACTATCAGGTCCTGTGGGGCCGGTGCCGCGGCAGCTGGTTGTCTCTGATCATAGGGTTGGAGAGCGGCTGGTCACCGTGGACCCACATCTGCATTTAAAAACTTTTACTATTAGTTTTGGGATGATTGTTAAAAATACAAAAACATACATATAAAATTAAAATGTTGGAAAACAATTTTTACCTCTATCATCCCATTGCTCTCCTGGTGGAAGAGTCATGTCGGGATCGCCGCGATAATCCATCCCAGCGTATGGAAAATATTGAATAATAAACACTTGGTTCTCTAACCAATGGAAGTACTCTGGGGTGAATCGAACGATCTCAAAACCCTCATCTGGATGACGGTCCATAACTGCGACCCATCGCATAACCCGAGGATCTCGGGGAAGTCCAACCTCAACTGTGAGTTGCTGTGGAACCAGCATCAGTACCCTCTCTAGGACAAAGTTGACAACTAAGTAACCATAACCAAAGTTCTTTAGCTGCCTTTGCTTCGCCCTAGTCAATTGGCCCTTCACATTGGCCAATACAACATCGCACCAGTTGAAAATGGTGCCTCAGAAGCAGTCCACTGCCATGTGCATCTGGGAGCCTGTAGCTAGATGCAGTGTTGCGCTCCCGCAGAGTCTGGTAACAGTAAAAGCAATAACCTTCAATTCAGGACGAGAGATGATTTTCACATCTATCTGTTTGTCCGGATGCTGGTTGTTACAGAACTCTAGTCGAAGACTAGTGACAGATTGGCCACCTAGCCTAGATCCGAAAAGAGATAATTGCTCGCCTCTCTTGGGCAAGCCAGTAAAAAAATACACGTCATCTGACTCAATTTCGAGCCGGTTTCCGCCAATAATGAAGCACTGGTCTTGAATGTTCCACCTGTTTACCATCCACTGCAAAAAGTCTACCTGTGCCCTCATGCTAGGTTTGGTCCAAAATTTGAAAAGACCACATGCTCTCAATGCCTGTAATGAAGGCGGATGGAGCAATGTAGCCTGATCCATGTCCTCATGCTCTCTTTCCCGCCAAACAAGCATATTGTGTACCTACAATGCAAAATAGGTGGATTAGAAATTTCATTCTAAACTTCTATGGGTCAAAAATGGAAAACCTAGGGTTCAAAATCCGCATTCCGTGGGGTTTGCACCCAGCCTTTTAGAGAAAAGTCGGGGTGCGCAGGGGCCACATGGCGCCCCTGCGCAACCAACGCGGGTGATTTTTTGCCCTAAATTTCCTCCAAAAATCAAAATCTAAACCCTAAAACAAAATTTGAAATAGATGAAATGCAAGTCAAGGACATTGTGGATTACCTGGATAAGATGGTTCTGAATTCTAGCGGTCGGATTTTGCGCAATTTCCACGGGAAGTTTTTTACCAAAAGCTCTTACTTTTTACTCCAAAGGTCAACGGTAAAAATGAACTTGTAAAAGCCCTTTTTATAAGATTTTTTGAATAAATAAATTAAAATTTATTTATTTTTTACTTTGAAAAGGTCATTTTGGTGCATTTTTATTATTTTTTAAACAGATATGAGTAATGTTTGCAGTTTTTGTGCAAAATATTGGTGTTTCAGGTGAAATTGATCGTTTTCAACAAAAAACACATAGGAGTCCTCTTTAAGCTCTTTTCGGACTCATAAAAAATGAAAAGATTGCCGAGTGTTTCTTTGTATACTCATTAAAATGGAATTACAAAGACGGTCCTTTACAGCTCTTTTCTGACCATACAAACATGAAAATATTGCCGGAATTTTGTCGTTTCAAGTTCGATATTGGTAATAAAACGACGTGTTTTCGATCACTTTTTTACTTTTTCAGATTGAAGGCACTAAACATGAAAAGTACTCCTTGGTCGTAATGATCAAGTTGTTCTCTCAAGTATTATTTTATACTTTTTTCGAGCTTGGGAGACACAAATTTACGAAAAAGGACAACCGTGGAGTTTTCTTAAGTTTTTCTTCTAACTCCCTAAAATTGAAAAACACCGAGTTTCTCCTATACTAGACTCGTTAAAATTTCACAGTAAAGGACCTGTTCAATTACAAACAGGAACGAACCCACTCCTTCTTAGGGTTTGAATCTAAACTAAGTTGGACTCATCCAAAGGATGAGCTTATAACCAAGCAAATGTTATCCTCCTCAAGCTTGTAAAAAATAAAGAGGTACTTGCCAGAAATGTGGGGGAAAATGAGAAAAATGAACCCGTTTGTTGTACTCTATGTTTGAAAAACTTTCCATCACTCTTGAACATGACACTTTTATCCACCTGGGTTGGGAAATCCTTTACCTAACAGTTAATCAAACCACTTTGAAAGTCTTCAACCGGTTTCCGGGTATTAACTTTGGGTCAACTGTCACCAAGCCATCTGATGTGTCGTTACGTGTTCAAGAGGTCGATGCAAATAAACCATTCACTTGAGAAATATTTTTCATCCATCATTGACCATCCCTGAGTTAGTTCTTGCTAGATATATTTCTTCAGACTTGATCTATGCTTTCGTGTTATGGGCTTGCCCATGATGGATCGCTTTCTATCGAATCCAACTCATTATCTAGACAGATGATGTAGAAATCGTCAGTACCTTGGAATCTGCATGCCTCAATGGCAGGTTTCTCGCCTTTGACGACACGTTGCATCATTGACCTTCGATCAACGGATTCCGTGACATGTTTGACATCGACTCATTCATTCACATCTCATGGATTGTACTGGGTACTTTGAGGGCCATTGACATTACTGGTGGTTCCTCTCACACTTGTTAATAGTCTACATCATTGACTGGTAATCAAGTGGTTTCTCCCATGTTCGACTTGGACACATCCATTCACATGGGTAGAATCGTAATAGTTCGGAAAGTAGAAATGAAGACCCTGGATCTAGTTTCCACCATCCAGGCTGTGAGGAATTTTGTTATCATTCTATAGTTGAATATTCATAAATAGATGGCTGCATCCATACTATGTCCATGTGTTCCTACTTGTGATGTAATACAAAATCATTCCTGTATCAGAGCAGTTTTTAGATAGTTCTTAGTCAGTTTTGATCTGAGTACGGGAATGCCTACCTCAGCGATGATATGTCCACATATATATATTTTTCATTGAATGTTTTTACAAGTTCGACCGAGGTATCCACAGGAAGATCCTTGAAATGATAAAGTCCTTCACTCTTCTTAGATGATCAAAAAACCATCCTCATCTACTACAGACTTCGCACTTTAGGGGGCAATAAGTTACACAAAAAATTGTCACCATGACTTTCTACAGTTTGTTGAGTCCATCAATACTCATACATACCTCTTTTACAAGTCTTAAACCTTAGCTCTTCATGTCAAGCCTTGAAAATGGGAGAAAGACCTTAAAAATGTCTCAAATCCTGGTTTCGCACTTTCTCCTAGCATTGCCTGCGGTGCCGCACCTAATGGTCATGTTTCCTGTGAACCTGACCGCTCTGTATATTGAGTGATGTGTGCGAACCCCTGTAAAAGTTAAAAAGGCGTGAGTTCATTCTTAAAAACTTATCTTGGGTCACTTATAAACACTTCTAGAAGGAATATTACGCAGGCAAGTCCACTCCACCTTGGTTCATCCATTCCATAACTAAGGGAGCTAACTCCATGATATGAGGTGCTTATCCCATTGAAGGAGGAACTTATCCCTTCAATGGTGGACCTGCAACTTCCTCCATTTGCACTATAAATTCATGCATTGGGCTGGTTGTAGGGGAGGTTGAAAGCTGAAGATTCTTGAGGATAAATTCTGTTGAAAACTAGGCTTCCTTTTTTAGCTTGTGAGAGGAGAGATCACATACCTTTCATGTCATTTGGGAAGTGAGTGAGGCTTGTCAAAGTAGAGGAGACCCCTACTGGACCCTGGAAAGGACTTGTGCAACATCAAGGCAAAGGTTGTAAAGTTATTTTATTCATAAAGTTAATACAATCAAGTTTATTTTTCTCAATGAACTGTCTCTAATGGTTTGTTTTATGAGCTCCTTGATCTTCATAATGAACATGTTTTGTTATACACAGGTATGCTTTGACGTGTGCTTGTTTGTGTATGCAGGTTATTGAACGGGAACTGCTTGAATTTGTTGGGATAAAACTACCTCAAACAAGCATTGGACCGAGGTAGGGTCTTTTACACTTCATAGTATTCATTATTGAATTGAAACATGTTTAGAGAGAAATAGGTTTGCTTGTTCTCTTTGTTGCTAGATATCATTAGATATTAGGGAGATCGATCTTGTCTGCAAGAACGATTTATCCGGCCAACAAAGAAGCAGTTTGAAACAAATGCAAAGGCTGTCAATACTCTATTAGGATGTCTATCTCAATCAGAATTCGTCAAGGTTATGAAATATAAAACCACAAAAGAAATATGGGACAAGATCGTTCTGAGCTATGAAGGAGATGAATAGGTAAAACGAGAAAAACTTCAAACCCTCAGAATTCAGTATGAAAATCTCAGAATGTACAATGATGAAAGTGTGGCTAACTATTTCCTACGCATAGATGAGATTGTTAATTGTATGAAAAATTTGGGTGAAGAAATAAAAGAGGCTATTGTGGTTGAAAAAGTTTTGAAGTCTTTGTCTTCTAAGTTTGAATCAAAAGTTTCTGCAATAGAAGAAAAGGAGAATCTACAGAAAATTACCATGTCACAGCTACACGGAATTCTAACCACTTTTGAAATGAGGAAAGGGGGACCATCATACAAAAGAGAAGCTGCATTCAAGGCCTCATGAAAAGGAGATTCCTATGACTCAGGACATATGTTAGAACAAGAGGAAGAATCAAATTTTGTCAAGAACCTTCAACGGGGTGCTGGAAGATTTAGAGGTAAGTTACCTTTCAAATGTTTTGCTTGTGGAAGAGTCGGTCACTATGCTCCCAAGTGTCCTCATAAAGGTAAGCTTGACAAAGGTAAGGAACCTGTTAGATGGAACAAGAAACATAATGTAAATAAGAAAAGCTATTACACTCATGAAGACAGTGATGGATGTTCAAATAGTGATGAAGATGAACAAGGTAATAATTATAGACTTTTAATGGCTTTTGAAGATGATGATTTCATGGATGTTATAGATGAAGAAGGTATTTATGAAGAGATTTCTAAACTCAAAAATTTTTTAGAAGAGAAAAATATGATTATTGATACTCTGCAATTCCAACTGCCTGAAAGTGAAAAACATCATGAAAAGTTAGAATGTGAAATTGTGGGACTTAGAAAAGAGATTGAGAAAACTAAAGCTCTTAATCTTAGATTTTTTAAAGGATCTGAAACGTTAGATAAGATTATCAAAGTGCAATATTCTCCACTGATCAAGACATGCCTGGGATATAATGAAGAAGCAACTCAAGCACAGAAAGCATCCACCTCCAAAATTTATCTTGATGCAGCAAGGAGAAGTGAGCAAAGGCTCAATGGAGATCACCAGGGACAATTTACCTCAAGAGCGAACAAAGACTACCAGGTAAATCAGGTGCAACCTACTTTAAGGATGAACAGAAGCTACAACCAGCCACAGGTAAAACCTTCTCAATTTTCCTCAAGAATGGATGTCAATAGAAACTACAATCACTTGGTTGGTAATCGCAGGAGTTTCTTCAATGGCCAATGTTTCTGTTGTCATAACTTTGGTCACAAAGTAGCTCAATGTGTTGCCTATAAGACAATCATGACTAGAGAAGCTCAAAAACAAAGAAATATGACTGGAATCATGAAAAGGACCTACAATAACTTTTCTTCTCTTGAAAATGAAATAGAATGTTCTATTTGTAACAACTTCGGTCACGAAGATTCTGAATGCAGGAGCAGGTTTCGGCAGACAATGTAGAACGAACAAGACTCAAGTACCAAAACATGGAGAATGAAGGAACCTCAACCAGAAAGATGTGGGATAGCCCTATATGCAGAAGGACAAGAAAATCAATGGTACATCGACAGTGGATGTTCGAAACTTATGACAGGTGATAAAGAAAAACTTCAATCATATAGTGCCTTAGAAAAGGAAAATAAGCTCTCATTTGGAAATGACACCCCTACGCTCATAAAAGGTAAAGTATCTGTTCAGTTGAAAGAAAAGGTCAAAGCTAGAAATGTTATGTATGTTGATGGCTTGAAGCATAATCTATTGAGTGTCAGTCAGATGTGCGATCAAGGAACTAAGGTAATATTTCGATCAAATGGATGTAGTGTTCATGATATTGATACAGGGAAAACAGTGATCAAAGGCATAAGAACTCCAAATAATTTATACATATTCAAAGAAGGACAACAACAATGCTATCTAAGCAAGAATGATGAACATTGGCTATGGCACCGGAGGTTGGGGCATCTAAGCTTCTCACAGATAAGGAACGCATGCAAATACCAGGCAGTTCGTGGTCTTCCAGACATCAGAATTCCAGACAATACAATATGCAAATCATGTCAGTTTGGTAAGCAAACCAGAACTAACTTCCCTAAGAAGGAAGGATTAGCTAGTACGCCACTTGAACTTGTCCACACTGATGTATGTGGTCCATCTAGGAAAAGGTCACCTCGGGGAGAAGAATACTTTATATTATTCATTGACGATTTTTCAGGATGTGTTGGATAGGACTTATGAAGCACAAAGACGAAGCCTTCGAAAAATTCAAATCTTTCAAAGCCTTGGTTGAAAACGAATCAAATCACAAAATTAAGTGCCTCAGGTCTGATAGAGGTG
>APFE030874172.1:71639-97673 GCA_000404065.3 Pinus taeda
TGTTATAATAAAAGGCTTGGAAAATTGTTGAAAGTATTGATGTAGTGGTTGATGAAGAAGAAAACACTCCTAGGCAGGTAAGATCTGAAGATTTCAAAGATGATGAGGACTATCCATCAACATCAAATCAGATTCATGATGAAGAAGAAACCCATGAGGCACCAGAAGAATAGACAAGGATAAAAGATAAGACTCCATCCAGGTATGTTCAGAAGAATCATCCAGAATCTCAAATTTTGGGGTAGAAAGAGGCAGGTATACAAACAAGAAGAACAATTGTAGAAGATTCAAGCTATTTGGCATTGCTCTCCTCCACTGAACCACAAAATATAAAAGAAGCATGCAAAGATGAATGTTGGGTCAAAGAAATGGATGAAGAACTTGAGCAGATTGAAAAGAATAACACTTGGGAGTTGGTCCCTAGACCAAAAGATAAGAATGTCATAGGGACAAAGTGGATATTCAAAAACAAGTTGAATGAAAATGGGGAAGTTATTAGAAACAAGGCCAGACTTGTTTGTAAAGGGTATGCTCAATAAGAAGGAATAGACTTTGAAGAAAATTTTGCTCCCGTTGCTAGACTTGCGGCCATCTGAATGTTCCTTGCCCTCTCAAGCTTTCATAAGTTCAAAGTATTTCAAATGGACGTGAAATCAACTTTTCTGAATGGAGACTTAGAAGAAGAAGTGTATATTGAGCAACCAGATTGATTCATCCTTGGAAATTATCCAAAACTTGTATGTAGACTTAAGAAGGCTCTCTATGGTCTTAAACAAGCTCCAAGGGCTTGGTATTATCGTTTGGACAACTATCTTCATCAACAAGGTTTCTCAAAAGGATCAGCAGATAGAAATCTTTATATAAAAATTGAAAATAACAAATTGCTAATACTTGTTGTGTATGTTGATGATATCATCTTTGGCAGCAATGAAGAAGCTATGAGTCATAACTTTGCCTTGGTAATGCAGAAAGAATTCGAAATGTCCTTGCTTGGAGAACTAACATATTTTCTTGGATTACAAATCCAAAAAAATGAAGGCGGTATCTTTTTATCTCAAACCAAGTACCTCAAGCAGATTTTGAAGAAGTATGGCATGGAAGATTCGAAACTAGTATGTACCCCTATGGTTACAGGATGCAGCCTCAATGCAAATGGTGAATCAGTAGCAGTGCATCAACCAACTTATAGATCCATGATTGGAAGTCTTCTCTATCTAACAGGTACCCGATCAGACATCATGCATGCAGTGGGAATGGTTGGAAGATTTCAGGCAAATCCAAAGGAAACTCATCTTCATGCAGTAAAGAGAATTTTCAAGTATCTTCAAGGAACTCAAAACTATGGCCTATGGTATCCTAGAGATACAGATCTCACTCTTCATGCTTATACAGATGCAGATTGGTCTAGAAGCGTGGATGATAGGAAAAGCACTAGTGGTGGTGCATTCTTTATGGGTTCCAGATTAGTATCTTGGTTCAGCAAGAAACAGAGTTTGATTGCTTTATCTACAGTTGAAGTAGAATATGTGGCTGCTGCATCTGGTTGCACATAGTTCCTTTGGATGATGCAAACTTTACAAGATTTTTCAAATCACTTGTAGTCCATCTATCTCTGTCTTATGTGATAATACAAGTGCAATCAATATTTCAAAGAACCCAGTCATGCATTCAAAGACCAAGCAAATACCGATCAAGTATCATTTTCTCCGGGAAAAAGTGTTGGAACAAAAGGTCAAATTGGAATATGTTCCCTCCAAGGAACAAGTTGCTGATATTTTCACCAAACCACTACCCAGGGAGACATTTGAATACCTCAGACAGAAGCTGGGGGTAATTGATGCATCATCTTGCTGTTGAAACCTATATGTTTCAGAGAAAAATGGTTGTACGCGAGTTGCATGAGGAGGACCCACGTACATACACCGGTTTATGCAGATACAGTCGCATATATGATGGTTTGAAGGAAATTAGTGGGGACAGACTCTGGTTGAAGAGAGTTTGATATGGGTCTCATAGAGACCATCTGGCACAGGTTCAGGTGGAGCAGATAAACTTCTTATAATGCATTGTTGGCACTACAATAGAAGCTTTTGGTTCGAGTACACAAGCTGTTTTGGGTTCAGGTGGATCAGCTGCAGAAGGAGAACAGAAGGAAAACATGGTCGCTGATCTGTAGAGTGATTATCAGAAGTTGCTGATATCAGTTATTATTGACTTTCATAAGTCTTGCTATTTCGTATTTATGTCATGTATATCGTTTATTGTCAAGGTCATGTAACAACCTATTTTGGTTTCCCCACTATGCCTGGGATGAATGATGTAATGTACTTGGTTATCTTATGTAAATTTCTGGTGTACCCCCACTTGGTTGGGTGATGGATGTATGTATAGAGTCTGTTGGTGATAGGAAGGTATTTTATGATATATAAGTCATGGTTCTTCTTGAAGAACATCTTTTTGCATATCTTGCCTACAAGTCAGGGGGAGCTTGGTCAGCACAGCAGAGCAGAGATTTCAGCATGTACTCAGGGGGAGCACAACCCTTTGCACTTGATGACAAAGGGGGAGAATGTCTTTGAGGATCTTGGGGTTGCCATCAAGTCCAAAGGGGGAGATTGTTGGCATTATGGCATAGGTGTTGTCCTTGATGGAAACTCACTCTAGTGATAGAGCATAGTTCAAGCACTCAGAAAGAAGAAAAAGATATATACGCAGGTTCACTTTCACGAAGCTGCGTATACACGCGGGTTGGACGTTCCCAAGGTGCGTATGCGTATACACGCACTTTGATGCAAGGAAAAGCACGTACATGTGGGAGAACTTATTTTTGGTCCGTGGTATTTAGTCCTTGGTATTTGAACCTATGGTTTTGGGCCACGGTATCTCATCATAAGTGTTGATCCCAAGTATTGGGTCCATGGTATTGAATTGTTATGGTTTTTGGACCGTGGTATTGTGAAAGGCCTAAGGCTATAAAAGAGGAAGGAGATCATTTGGCAAGAGACCATCTGAATTATTGAATATCTGAAAAGTGCTAGATCTAGAACATGGTGATTGGGTTATGGTGCAAATCTAGATCTGAATGAAGAAGGAACCTGAGCACAAGGAGAAGGATAAGTTCTATTGATGGGTCAAAATCTTAAGGCTTGAATGATAGTATCTTTGTATGATTTTGATCTGTTCTATGTGGTGCTTGCTTGATCTATAAATCTAGTAATTTGGGTTAAATAATGTTTGAATGTTTGAAAGAGTGAATTATCCTTTATATATTTGTACGTAGGTTCAGTGAAGCAAAGGCGCGCATACACACGGGTTGTGTGAATTTAAACTGCGTATGCGCATATTGGTCTTGACACAGAAGCGTATGCACGCAGGTTTCTGAATAGTGAAGTAGCGTACATCTCTTGATTTATGTTCTAGTTGCTTTTGTTTATTTCTGCAGTGTTCTGGGTTCATAAGTGGTGTGTGATTACTGTTACTGTGATCTGGGTAAAGTTGTCAGAGAAGTGTTTATTTTGATTCAGTTTTGATTGGTGAAAAGGTGATTTGTTGATGCAGAAATTCTTGATGTTTGATTGATGTTATTCATGGATCCAGTCTGAAAATTTATGAAACGTGGTCCCTGGAACCAAAGAGAAGGTTGTAGCCTTCTACAGGTAGTAGCCTGCGTACTAGTATCCCAGCTATTACAAGAGCTAAGGGGGTTGTAGCTCCCTTCCAAGAAACACTGGAGAATGAGAGAGGGTTGTAGCTCTCTGTAGGTAGTAGCCTGCGTACTGGTAAAGGACTACACCAATACAGAAACATTGTAAGAAGAAGTTTCTAAATAAAGGAAGATAAAGACGAATTGCAGCAGGTGGTTTTCACCCATATTGGGTTTCCACCTTATATCTTGTGTTCTTGTGTGTGATTGTCTTCTGATCTGTTTCACTGTTTCTGGTTACTGTTTATCTAATTCTGATACATAGATTAATAATCAACGTCTGTAAGATAAATTAAATTATAAGTCTACATGGTATACACAGGTTTCCTTATCTATAGTTGCGTATATACGCGGTTTTCACTAACTAAAGTAGCATATATGATTTGGGTTTGAAAAATAAAATAATTGACCTATTAATACTGATTCACCCCCCTCTCAGTATTATTTCAACACCACCATTATCTAATCTTAGAAACTTTATTTTCAAATCATTTTCATTTTTGACCAACTCCTTGTATATCTTAAAGCACTTAAATGCTTCATATTTTTTCTTTAGGAAATTGACGGTTGTCATCCTAGTATATTCATCTATCATTAACATGAAATATAATTCTCCATCTAATGCTTTTGTTTACATAGTACCACATATATTAGTATGTATCAACTCCAATGGATGTGATGCAAAGTGTTCTTTTGTTTTAAATATGAATTTTGTCTGATTTCCGTCTTGACAGGCCTCACATAGTGTGTTGGAAGGTTTTGAGATTTTCGGCATTTCTTGTACTGCTTCCTTTTTTCTTACCCTGACAAGATTTTCAAATTTTATGTGACCCATTCATTCATGCCATAACTAGATTTCATCTTCTTTAGGTAGTAGACATGCTCTAGTTGCTTCATCCAGAACATATATGTTGGTTGGAGCTCGACTTGATGTAGCCACAATTTTACCATACCTGGCTTTCCTAGTTTCACATTTTGTGTATTTGAATAGGATTGTGTGTCCTTGATCAAAAATTTGTCCAACATTAAGAAAATTGTGCTTCATGTTTTCAACCAATAGAACATTCTTGGCTAGAGCATCTTTGCTTCCGAGACTGACGGAACCTGATCCTATAACATTTGAAGATCCATCATCTCCAAAGGACACGATTCCATCCTACTTCTCTTTCAGAGATACAAATTTCTTTCTATCTCCAGTCATATGCGTTGAGAAACCGCTATCAACATACCACACATCTTTATTGTTTTGAGCCTTGAGAGCAAGAGAACAATTATCAGTCTTCTTCTTCTTCCATGTTCATTCGTTCTATGGCTTCAAAGATTCTTCTCGAATATTTTCAAGTCTGCAGTATCTGGCTATGTGTGCAAAGTTTTTACATTTGTAACATTCAATATTATTTCTTAAAAGTTCAAATCTATTCATGTTTCGTTGAGCCCTGGGAGGTTCATATTTGAGAGATCTCCTAGAATTGTATTGGTTCCTAGGGTACGTGTGACATTCTACAACTTTATGACCAAATTTTCCACATGAATAACAATAGCCATGGAAAATATGTGGGTACCTGGATGGAAATCTTCATCGAGGAATTGTCTTCCAAGGCTATTCTTGCGAATCTTGTCCAATGAAGTCTACATGCCTGTCAGATCTCATAGGTTCATCGTATTTTATTGTAGAAAGCCTGCTTCTTCTTCTTTGTAACCGAGGCTAGTTCTGTCATTGTAATATCGTTGATTGTTGATGAGTTCTTCCAACACCTTTGAGCTGTTGGCATAGTTTTGGACAATGTCCCCTTCTTCACTTCCTTATGCAGCGAGACTACTTCAGCTTCTAATGCTTCCCTTTCTCGGTTGCTTTCTTCCAACTTCTTTTGAAGTGACTCTTCAATAAATTTGTGTTCTTCAACTTCAATTTTGAGACCTTGAACTTGTTCTTCAAGAGTATTGGAATGGATCTTCTCGGCCTTGAGCTCTTTTATTAGCTTGATTTCCTCAGAAAATTCTTCTATGGTTAACCCTTCTTCTTCATTGCTTGATACCTCTTGTTTATTGTGCTTGGCCATAAACAGTACTCTCTCATTGCCTTCTTCTTCACTATCACTTTCTTCATCGGATGATGAGCTATCTTATTAAGAGATAAATTTCCTTTGGAATCCTTTATTCTTGCCTTGCTTTTTGAATTTCTTAAAGCCTTTCTTTCCTTTTTAGTTTCCATCACTTATGTTCGAACATTTTTCTGCAAAATTCCCAACCTCACCACAATTGAAACATATCAATGGAAGTTTACCTTTGAATTTTCCCTTACCAATTTTTAGTTTTCTCATAAAGTAAGCATATTCTCCATCTAAAAAACCTTCTTCATCATCTTCCTTTTCTTCACACTTGCAAGTTCAGGTCATTGCCTTTGAAGTTTGCTTGTCCTTATTAGTTTTCTTAGATGCAACGAAGGTAATTTCTAGATGCAAAGTATCCTCTTCTTCATCAAGTATAATTTCATATGCTATGGGAACTCCATGTAATTCCTCTTTGCTGAGTTTGGCCATATTTTCACTGTATTTTAAGACCGATACCTTTGGGTTGAATCTTCCTGGTAATCTTCTAATAATCTTTCGTATAACAGTCTTCTCATCAACAGGCTCTTCCAATCCTTCCAAATTGTCAGTTATTTCATCAACATGTTGGAAGTATGCATCAATGTTTTCATCTTCTTTCATTCTGATTTGCTCAAATTTTTCTCTGTATATTTGAAGCTTTGCTTATTTGACATTTGAGTCACCTAAATATATATTCTCAAGCTTGTCCCATACATTTTTTGTAGTTTTACAACCCAAAACCTAATGATAAGCATATTTAATAAGTCCACTAATAATAATATTCTTTGCTTTTGCATCATTTGCCAAATTATTCTTACCTTGTTCATCTGCGGTTGGTGTGAAGTCATTTTGAACAGTGCCCCATACTTCATAACCTTGCGCCAAGAGATAGACCTCCATTCTTCCTTTCTAGACTGCATAATTATTTTCATTTAACATAGGTACACCATTCTTGGTATGCTCCATGATCTCCTTCCAGTTGTTAAGCTTCTATTGAAGGAACCAAGCTCTGATACCAATTGTTGAAAACACTAGGGGGGGGAGTGAATCAATATTCCTTTCAAGTATTATTCTTATTAATATTTCAGACCATTAGTTAATCTTCAATTATTATCAGCGTTTGTAGAATGATAAAAATAAACAAAAGGCACACAAATGCACACAATTATTAAGGTGAAAACCCCCTCCGAGACAAAAACCACCTGAACGCTTTTCTAATAATTTTTTAATCTTCAACTCCAATTGAAAAGAAAGCTCCAACTTCCTAAAATATAGAAAATAATTCTTCTCCTGCTCCCACTTGATGGATGCTCTAATGCCTGATATTCTTCAGTAGTCAACTGAATGGATGCCCCAACACCCAATGAGCTATAATTCACCCTAGCACCACCCTACTACCCTGAAGTTTTCACAGGCTTGAACCTATTGGTGACTTCATGCACTAGCCTAGCACCACCCTACCACCCTATAGAAGAATAAAAGAAGAATGGACTCTCGTACCATGGAAAATGGTCCACTTTACAATGATATAGAATGATGTAGAAGAAGAAGACACACTAGACCATAACCCAAACTATGAAACAACCACCTAATGATGATCCTAGACCTCATAACACTGCCTCTTCAACTCTTGGCAGATAGACACTTGTACAACTTTTATAATGATGCTTTTACAATGACTCTGCATAATGATACTTTTACAATGACTGTATGCAATGCTTCCCACTCGAAGACTTCATGTGGTGAACTTCTTGCTATTGTTCTGCACCTTGATTACTACTCTTGTCATGATAACCTTTCTCACTCTTCAGAACATTAGATTAGGCATTGAGTCTTCTCTTTATGAATATATAATACCTGCAAAAAGTCTTCAAGGAAATACCCATGACATGATAATAACAAAACTTACCTCATCCTATAGAGCATATGTCAGTGCTAAACTATTGACTAGTGAAAGCCCTACACAATGGTCATGGGGTGCGAAGCCCGCAATTTTGGGAAAAGTGAAGGTAAAGATTCAGGGAAGAGCACGGAGCGTGATTTGTAGTAGGTCAAAGTCAAAGGGTAGTCCGCTAGAAAATAATGTAAAGAAATGTAAGTTGAGTCAGCCCGCCCATGGATCATGGTCCATTGAAAGGTATAAATAGAGAGAGGATCTATGGTTAGAGGAAGCTAAGTTTTTGGTTATGATCTTGATGTAATGGGTTTTTGAGGAAAGCAATCTGTAGGTGTCTGTAAGTCTGAGTCGGGAGTGTGAGTAGTGGATAAAGGCTTTGCGATTATGTGCACAGAGGCTTGGAAGAGTCTACAACTATGTGCGCAAACCCCTGCAGCTGAGTGCGTAGGGAAGATCTGGATGTATTGGTGAAGAAAGGAAATAAAGATAAGTTGCTTTGATATAATTTTGTGTTAATCTGAAGTATCGTGGATCTAGATTTTTGAATGATTGATATTACTGTTTGATCTATGCGCATATGCTTATATTTTGAATATGTGTGAATCTATGGTTAATCTAAGTAAGCAAACTAAGTAAAGCTAATACATGTTTGCTTAAAGACCTTTCTAAGTAATACTTCATCACATAGAGTAGATTTGTAAACAGGGTGCTAATAACTAGTAAAGAGTGTTCCAGGCTTGGATCTATGCAAAACAAGCCAGCGCGATGCAATGAAAGGTTGCGTGAACCCTCCAAATCACATCTAGACACCTCAAGAGTGCAAAAACCTAGTTCTAGCACCCTCCCCTACTACCTCGAGTGAGACCTTAGTCCGCGTTCCGCAAAATATTGTTGAAAGGGCCAGTAGCTGCCGGATTGGTTTGGCTAAATAATTCTTCTGAACCTGGGTCAGGCCCATATAAGCCAACAAATGGTTTTGTTGCCAGGACCGGGATCTGCCTAAGTGGTGTCTAATGTTGGGACGCTGGAACCCTATGAAGAAAGAGATTGAAGAATGGTGGGATTTGAAACTCCATGAGTTCACAGCTCAAGAGAATGGAAACCCACGAGTATCAGAAGAAGATTGGTTGGACCGATATATATTCACAGACATTCACGAAATCTTCTTTACGACATTTCTGGTAGAACTGTACGAGTGGATTGCGAGGCTACATGACAGTGGGGGAAGGTGCAGACTGGACAAGCCTATTGTATGGACCCCGAAACTAATGCATAGGCTAGAAGCCACAGAAGATAAAATCGCACGCATTAGATCATTGGCTAGATCGGGTAATAGGAGGATTTATTATTGAGATCGCGATAGATACAACTCTGAGCTATAGTGAAGTAGAAAGGTGGTTTCTTCAAGGACCTCGGGGTAGGTATATCAAATCATTGAATACCAAGATTAAGATGCTATTGTGTTAAAAGTAGATTATGTGCATTTATTGATGTTTTGAGTAACACGGAGTAGAAGAGGCTACCGTGAAATGGAAGGAGTAGAGAACAGTGCTTTAGCTTCTATTTGCTAGGAAAGTGAAAAGGAGCTTGTAAGGTTCTCACCAGGGAGCATAGCCCGATTGATCAGCGAGCGCTTCCCACTGATACCACCTATGTCCATGCCATCCCATGCATCGCCTTTGATGAACCCATCCAACCCACCCCCAACCCCAGGTCCCCCACCAAAATTCGGGATGGTGAGTGCGCTCAAGTTGCCAGCATTTAAGGGTGTGGGAAATGAAGAACCAGGACAGTTCTGGTTTGTGATACAGTCTGTATGGGACGCCCAAGGCATAACAAATGAGAACATCAAAAAGTCCACCCTAGTTAGTGCACTCCAGGACCACGCATTGACGTGGTACATAAAATACTCGGCCAATCATCTGCATGCAGGAATAGCGGCAATCCAGGATGCATTAAACAAGGAGTTTGGCTGACCAAAATCAGAAACCCAGTCGGTTATTGGGTTCAAGGATATCGTAATGTTGCCTGGCGAAACCCCATGGGATTTGGACCAAAGATTAAAGAGCACTATTCATGAAGCTAACATGACATTGATGGATGTGCAGCATTGCGTGTGGTTTGTGGCATCGTTGACACCACATTTGTGGATGGCTTTGTCACAGAAAAAGATCTCAACCCAAGCTAAGGCAGTAGGAATAGCAATGAGGTTGCACGAGACCCCCATACCAGATCTAGGGTTGGGAGTTTAGCAAATCCACGTGCAAATTCAAAGCTTAAGTTTATAAATGCAAATCTTGAAGCAAGAAAGAGTGTCCCGAATGAACGCACGCGCAGAGGTAGGATGTCTTAAATGCAAGAGCCAGGGACACGATAAGGACCATTGTCCTATTTTTGTGAATTATCTAGCAGAGGGAGGCCCAATGCTGTTGAAATTGGAAGTACAAGTAGGACCAAGTGTCGCACCTACGCTCTAGTGTGTGATTTGTCAAGTGGGCAGAAAACATGTAACAGATAACTAGCACTTATTACAAAAGTATACCTAGACCTCGCAGCAGCTATATTGCAATTTTTGTCGATCAATAGGACACAATGAGTGAACATGTCGAAGTTATGACTTAATGGTGGAAAGAACCCCAGCTTACCGAATGCAGGCCGAAGTGTGAGGATGATTTCAAGGATGTGGCCGGGGAAGAGGAATGGGACCCGGGTGGGGCCGTGGACAGTTGATCTATTATAACTACGGAGGGCTGGGACACTATGCTCGCGACTGCACTAACCTGACTAGGACTTCGTGCCCCTATTGTGAGCATTTTGATCATAAGATGATGGACTGTCCAATGCTAATTTCCCAAATGCACGAAAAGGGAGTGCTACAATCTCCACCGACCCAGAATGTCTAGATGATGCGATTAGAACCTCACGAAGAGGACCCTAGTATAAATATGGTATTGAGGAGCAGTGCAACTACAAAAGGAAATCTGCAAAAAGAGGGTGCAAAAAGTAGAAAGAGGCATGAGACTTGTTCAAAGGAACTAGACTCTGAGTCAGAACCAGGGATGAAGATGTCGAGAGAAGCTCAGAGGAGCTTCACGGAATCCTTTACTCCAGGTAGGAGGGATCAAATGGGGCCAGGAGTGGACCCCTCCATGATTACTACCTTTCTCGAAACATGCATGAAACTACTGCGAGATAGTAAAGTCATGTAAGGACTACAGGAGTTGATCACAAGGTGTGTCAGATCGGATGAACCACAGGTAGTCCAGAAAATAGGAAGGCATGCTCTGTGCACCGAACGAAGAATGAGACTAACAACACAAATCAATGAATATGAAATGGATTAAGTCATCCTGGACCTCGGCTCGGATACGAACGTATTACCTAAGCAAACCTAGGAACGCATGGGTAAGCTCCTACTACAATGGTCCCTGATTCAGCTATGAATGGCCAACCAACAAAAGATCCTACCAATGGGTCGACTACAAGGGGTAACTGTGGATATCAACGGTGTAAGTACACAGACCAATTTCAAAGTCATAGAGATTGTTGATGACAGTAATCCTTACCTTGCATTGCTCGGGATTGATTGGGCAACCAACATGAAAGGGATCATTAACTTAAAAAGGCGGAAAATGACATTCGAAAAGAAGTCACTAAGAGTAGTAGTTTCGTTGGACCCAACCGAAGGAGAACGCTACACCAAACCTGTGCATGACGAAGGAAGCGATGACGAATTAGATTGCATCTATCAAATAACAGCGCAAGACCAAGATTCGGTGCATTCCGCAGAGGATCGAGGAGTCGCATGGGAGCCCAATAGCACCTATACAATGGATTCCGATGAGGATATTGAGCAATGGCAGAACTAGTTGCAGGAAGCTACGACATTGAACTGCAATTTGATGACTTGGTCATTGCGATGCATAACCACCGAGGAATGATGAAGGCTAGAAGAAAGCCTCGTAATGGAGGAAAGGCTGCTCATCCAACTTGGCACTTTATGCGTAACACAAGAGTAGTATAGTGGGTCAGAAGACGTGTTGCACACCACTAGAAGGGGGCCACGAAAGTTGAACTAGAGGAGGCACTTCCAGGTACGGACTGAAGGACATGCACGACAGCCAAGTTGGTATAGATTGGGCATACCTCAACGATGAAGAGTACGGATGCTCCTTAGGTGACCATCCACCCACTTGGATCTGTGTGGATCGAAGGATCACACAGTTGAACAAGGAAGTCTCATTACAACCAAGCAACCCAGCACAGGTATAGCTCACCCTTCCAGCAGCTCTGGAAAGCCATCTGGTGTAGTAAAATGCAAATTGGAAAGTTAGAAGCAACAGAGGTCAAACTTCGTGCACAGAGTGTCAAGTTAGATGAAGCAATTGATAAGCTACAGATAGAATTCGCCTATATGGAGGAGCTAACAAAGAAAATAGACATGGCTGACTCTCCTACCCTACTACAAGCAACGGTGCTGCTAGCATGGTTGCCCCTGCACCCAGGAGGACAATTATGCACACACCGAAATTCGTTAGTAGAATCAGGGGAACGCAGTGGGTGCTCGTAGCCTGGACTAGCTGGGAAATGGAAGACCCGCACGAGATATTCGCCCACCTAACTATCCATCTGTGGCCTAGTCCCAGTGCCTTCCGTAGTTGGAAGAGGGCATGCGACTATAAAACAAGTTGCTGCAGAGCTGCGTAACATGGCCATAGCATACGTACAAGAACCGCACTTGCATCCTTGGGGATTCCCTGCCGCGAAAGAAAGGTGGAAAGCGACTGCTATTGGTATTATTCATGATATGATGGCCCATTTAAGACACAGTGGAGTGGGCGGCAGGCAATTAAGACAGAGGAATAACTGCCAAAGTTGCATTTATGAGCTGCCGCATGAGAAAACAGCCAAATTCAAATTCGAAATCCTATATAAGCATAGTAGCGGTCACACTTCCACGATTTACCGACCAACAAGAAAGACACCTTGGGTCTGAGACAAATGCAAGATGAGTGACAAGCACCTCGAAGCAAGTCTGCAGTTTCAGGAATTGCCAAAACATTACCGAGAAGCAATCCTCAAAGCAACAAACTCTCTCATAGGTAGTCCACAGGAAGCCACACCACAAGCAGTTGAGCTCCCTAAATCACCCCGAACGCCAAAGACGAGGAAGGACCCTCAAGTTCCAAAACCAGTAAAATGATAGTCGTGACACCTGCACTTTGGAAAGTTTACAATGGAGGAAAAAGGTAAAACTATCATGATTTACAGCGATGAGGAGGAGGAAGGTTCTCCCACATATGTCGAAGAAGTAACACGGAGGGGCAGTGAGGGAATGTTATTGACAGCATTTCAGATAACACGGTCTGCATCGCCACTTAGTTGTTGTCCAGAAAAGTAATGAGGAAATGTCGTGGCACTGAGGTTCCGGAAGTAGTCATTGCACTCACTGAGGAATGTGCAGCTAGAGTCCAGTTCAATTGGTCGCAGTTTCTTTGTGAAGAGTTTTTGACCAACTGTCGAGAGGTTTAGGAGGAGGGAAAGACCTTCCATTATGCGTGGTTGCTTCTGTCTATTATGTTAGTCGCTACTAACTTACCTTAAGATATCCAGTTTCCTACCTTGGAACTGGAGTGTCTGGAAGCGGCTAGATATGCTTCTCTAGGTGACAAGGGATGTGGGGTGAATTCAAAATATTAAAATCCTTTGAATATTGATGGACACGAATGTGCACCAATGGATTAATGTGCTGTCTCGGATATCCAACGAGATTTATGAAAGCATGAAGCATATTGCCAAGTTTAAAGAATACATGCATCGTATTTACATTAGGGCGCACAAGGACCCGGCACAGACATGGACCTCACTCCATTTTATTTCCATTGATGACGTTGTAGATGGGGTTGTGGACACCTGGCCACTGGCATGGCATGGACCAGAGGCAATAGAGTGCAACGAGGCCACCATCCAATGGCCAAAGGAGGAAGCTAAGTGTGTCGTGCAATAGAAATGGAATGAAAAGCTCATCGCAAAAGTTCAAGCAGCTTGAGAAGCAACATGGGAAATAGGAGGAAAGACACCATCGGGAGGGGCTACATCGACAATAGCCAAAACTGGTCAGCAATTGCCCACTGAAACAACCGTGAAAGTACCACCAACAATTGGCACGGCTTCACCTTTGAGACAGCCAGTACAATAGGAAAGGTCAAAGCCACGAAAAAAGGCAAAGGTGTCCAAGATGGACAATGGAATGACCACCCTAACTTAGGGGGACCTAAATAATATAGAGAACACTGTGTGGGATGTCGCTCGGGATGTCGTCGATGAAGCTATGTCTGAGCAACAGATTGTGTTGGGGGAGCTCTGTACACAGCTACAGGAACTTGGAACAAGGATTGCACCAATACGCACTAGCGCTACACAATGGATTCCTGGTATGTCAGCCACTGAACCATTGTTGAAGGCCAAAATGGCTCATTCCATCTCGATTCCGATAAGAGCACTGATCACCACAAATGTGGAGGACTGCGCTATGCTAGGATGACTTAAAAGGGCTAGGATTAAACCTCGCTACTCTACTGCAAGAGATTTTATAGTAGCTCCAGGACAGCGCCACAATGAAGCTCCACGCCAGGGCCGGCCATGCCGAAACAATACTCCAAGAATAGAAAATTAATATCGACCAACTGTGCCTCCAACAAGACAAAGCAGTTATGCAGAAGCAACAGGTGGAGAAGGTCATAGAAGAAGCTTGCTTGAGTGCCTATGAACTAGAGGTTGTGGCGTAATTTCCTATCGAGACACAAATCCAAAAATTGGCTACTGGATTCTGACACGCTGTTAGAGTCGATCTTGTCAGTCCTCTGTCAGAGATCAAAACTCTTTATGCATTTCATTTTTAGGAGTCTTTCTCCATTCACTCAGCTATATTCCACTAAGGGCATGCCATAATCTGATGGAAAAGGTCTTGTTAGTCAGTTCCCCTCATGTCTGGCACCTGCTGGCTCAGGTCTTTTGTCAAGGTTCACTAAGGTCCATGACAGTCAATGTTTGATCCTTAATAGACTAGAGTCATATTCAGTCATTAGGTCTAGGGATCAGATAAATTGGTCTTCAAACATGTCCAATAAAGCCATGCAGGCTAGAGGGAGGCCCTTACAAAGTTATGATTCAAAGAGTTGCATCGTCATGTGGACAAACTTCGACTGTTCTTCAAAACTCCGTTTTGAAGAAAAGTCAAACAGTGTGTCATTTGTGAAAATTTTCAAAAAAGTCGCCAGTTGATTTATTCAGGTACAGTCATAGTTTTTGTGGCCAAATGCCCTATCATGTAACCCTTGCAAAAAGTGCCAAAAATTTCATCATTCTAGCTAAAAATTCACAGGAAAAAGTGAGATTCAGTGTTGCATTAAGTCAGTGAAAAGAGCCAAAATGAAACATTAGCAAAGTGGATTTTGGAGAAGAAAAAATTAAACCCATGACTCCAAATGCCTTTATATACAAGTTTCCACAAAAATCAAAGTCATTTTGCAAATCAAGGTCATAGAGAAACATAGAAAAGCATTGAGAGAGCAAGGCACGCATTTGGAATGAAGTTGGAATCATTTTCCAGAGCACGATGCACACACAGAGGGGCGCGACACACATAGAGGGCGCAACGCACTGGGTTTGTTGCACGGAACACACCCACAGATGCCCGAAATTGTTCCCAATTGCATCAAATTTTTTGGAATTCCTTCTAATTTCCAGGTAGGGTCTATCTCTTGGCTTGCTCATCAAATTTTTGTGCAGGTTATGGTGGTCATGGCTATTTATAGTTGCAACAAAAACTCATAAAACCTACCACTAAAAAACATCAAAGCCATTGTTGCTAGGGTTGCAAAATTGTGGTGTTAGTGCCAAGGCTCCATTTTCACCCCTCATTTTTCCCCTTCTTATAATTTTTCCCTATTCCCCCTATCCCATTTTTTCCTATTTTCCCTACCCTAAAATATTACCAAACCCCTATTCCCTATCCCTCCACTCTTTTGTCAATATAAACCCCAAAACCCTACCTTATAACATCCCCAAACCCTCCTACACATCCCTGAACAAAATTTCCCCCATAACCCCTATTCCCATCATATTATTCCCCTCCTAACACTCCCTTTTTTCATTGTTCCCCTTGGTGGTAGTTATCACAACAACACCTAGTTTCATACCAGCATCAAAGGGCAGCCCAAGCACAGTACACATACAACAGTCATGGCATCAGAGCATTCATCGAAGTATGAGATGGAAACCCAAACTGATTCATCCTCAGAAGAACAGGCTCCCAGGAGACATCGCAAGAGTGGAAAACATGTTAGGGATGAGCCAACCACCCTCACTGAATTGCAGGCCTGCCCTCTTGCTATGTCATGCTTCCAACATCTATCATGTTTTGAATTTTGTCAAAGGGTGGCTAATGTTAGAGTTCATCATGAGTTGGCCCGTCTTTTTGTGCTTCATCTACATGGAGGTCACTCTATCTTGGCCGGGGTCACCTTCAAATTGACACCCGAAACTATCTCATTAACAACCGGCATACCGAATGTTGGAGAACAATGGCCCAAGAAAAAGAAGGTGGATAGGCAATATTATGAGCCTTACATTAAAGCTAGTTTCTTGAGGCAGCTAGCAAGAGTCTTTCCATTTAGATATTTGAAAGATGAATATGCTCCACTCATGAAATTGATCATGAAGTACTTCAGCTGTGAGGGGAGGTTCTCTTGTCTATATTCCTACCACATCAAGTTTCTCATGCACTTTACCAGGGTACGAATGATGAACCTCCAATTTTTCATTTGCAGGAACATAAAGAGGATGAACACCTTCATGTAGCACAAGACCCCTTAGTAGCAACTTAACAATGTTTATCACTTTTCTCTTATCCAGATTTTGGTGGATCATTAGCTGGGATTGCAGGGCGTTGCTTGGGAGGAATTCATCTCCCGTGACCTCTTCAGCACTTCACAAGTATTATCAGAGGTGGAACATGAGATAGGTGGTCCTTCTCATCAGTATGAGCGCCATGAGATGACTACTATGCCAGTATTCATCACCTATCAGAGAGGCAGTATACATTTGTTTGCAGTAGCAAAGCGAGTGTTATCTCCACCCGGGGTGGAAGGAGCCTCACTTCCGACATCGACAACACAGGTACAGGACAAGGGCAAGAGTCCCAAGCATGACGAGGGGCCATTAGGTGAATAGGAGGCCGATTTCATCCTCATTCATGATGATGATGTAGATGAGGAGAGTGCCAAACTTAGGAGGACCATCCAGGAGCAGAAAACAGAGGTCCAAGACTTGTCACTCAATTTGGAGAGGGCCAAATGGATTATCAGGTATTTGGAGCAGAGGAACAAACAACTTGAGGATCAACATTAGATCATGGAGCTGCAAAGCATCCGTGAGAATTTCCAAGCTGCCCAGCATAGGAGGATCGAGACCACTCCCCTGGAGCAAGAGATTAACAATGATCGTGAGTCTTGGCTCGAGCGCATCAACATCCACCTGGAGAGACTGATCGAGAAGACCGATAGGGACAAAACCATACTAAGGTGGATGGTTTATCATTACAGGGCACGGAACATGAGTTCAAAGGCTCGGATAAGGAATTTGAAGGAAAAATTGAGCAAAGAGACAAAGAGGAAAAAGAGGCAAAAAAAACAATATCGGCTTCAAATCTTGGCTGAAGCCTCTGTGGCCCAGCATAGTACCTCTTAGAAAACCTCCAGCCCAAATTTCAAGAAATCTGGGCCAATTTTGGTCACATGGAAAATTTTTGGTCACAACACAGGTTTTTTCTCCCTATGTGGTGCGGTGCTTAGGATTGGGAGCTCCAAATTGCAAATGGTTTGCATTTTTAGATTCATCATGCAAAATCACAGCTACTAGTGCATGGACAAGAAATTTGGGCATGATTTGAGTCTCCAGGAGGTCAAAAACACTCAAAAAATGACCTTTCTACCCCTATTTTGACACACAGGAAGTAATCTTGGGAGAATGAAGATTTGGAGGGACAAATGAGCACCAAATTCAGAAATTCCACTTGGGTTCGAAAGTAGAAAGGTCAGGCTTTCCAACAAGAACACTTGGGCACAATTTGGACTCCTACAGGTACCTCCAAACAGCCTCCAAAGTGGCGCAACGCATATAGAAATGGGCGTGACGCATATAGAGAAAAAGGCCAAATTCACCTCCGTTTCGCGAAATTTCGGTTCGCGACTTTCTCCAAGTGGGCCTGCTCATCTGTACTTCACTTTTTTCGGAACATAAGGCAAAGTTTAAAGTATTTTCACTCCATTTTGGCTTCTATCCAAGTGGCAAAGGAAGGCGAGCAGTCACCCAAGCCATTTGTCATTTTTCTAACGCTGCACCTGTAGCTAATGGTTGGCTTTCCATCTCCATTCTGTAATGATTCAAAAAACTCCCCAACTCTTGGTCATTATATTTCCTCATGGAATAGTCTATTTATTATAGGAAAACCATTTGCAAAGGGTTGGTTGGTTGTAATTTCTGGGAGACTGTGGGAGAGAAACTTAGTTCTTCATTGTATATTTCGACAGAGGATTAATGAAAGGCAACGGCTCTGTTTCATGAGATTCATGTGGTTGTGAGTGTAGCAAATATGTTTTTCCTTATGTTTCATATGTATTTCATTATGTTTCATAATTCATTCATATTCATTTCTAGTGAAATTTTCTGAGTAAGATAAGGTAGAATTCATTTTTATTGCTCTGCCTATGGGAAAGTTTTCACGCTGTGTGTTTTTCTTTCTGTTGAAAAGGATTCATGTACTTATGCCCTTTTCACCCTCCTAAGAAATCTCTCCATTCCGCGTTATTTCAAACTAAATTGCTAGACTTTCCGCCTATCTTGCCTCACGAAGTAATCTGTGCCTTTGTATTAAATTCTCTGCTCATTGTTGTCTGTTGGTCCCATACCATCCTAGAAACTCAGTCATTCATAAAAATTTGTTTCTTGTATCCATATTTACTTACTAGCCTAAGATCAATGTTTCACTGTAAGTCATCTCAGACCATTTTGTTTACTTATTCGCTGAGCGTGACTCGAAGAAAGCCCTTTCCTGTTCTGGTAGGGCTAGCTACTAGACTGAGCGTGGTTTGTGGTTACCCTGAATTTTGCCTTCCTTCAGCCTAAGGTGGATTTAGGTGCTAACATAGTGGCGACCATACTAGGGACAAATTAATCCCCTTACTTCTTGATAATTCTAAGCTTCCAGATGATAAGTTTAGGATTTGATAGGCTGAGTGAGTTGGTTGTGTCCTTTGATTTTTCTCAATAGCACGCTGGCTTCTAGAAGATATACCAGAGCTAATCCTGATCCAAATCCTCCGCACATCTGCGAAAATCCCAATTTGATTTCAAGAATTCATCGTCAAGAGAGCTCTATGTCTCCCGTGTTCAAATCCCATTCATGCCTTAACATTTTTGAATATCTTGAGGAGCTAGATTTTGATGAGCAGTTTGAACTATCATTGTTCGAGACCAAATCCGAAAGGGCGGTTGACTCTACTATCCACAATCTACAGTTTCTTGTAGACTTGGAGACGGAAACGGCTAACTAGTCAATTGATAATTACATCATAGCATAGCTTCAAGCTCCAATTGCTAGTCCCTTACAAACTGTGCACACTCCTCCAGCACCTCCAAGGCCAAATCCACCAAGAGTGATGGCTGCCCGTTTTGCACTCCTTGTTTTGCCTCAAATTCTGGATGATATGCCCACAGATTATCAAAGCAAAATCCTATTTTTTGATGGCACTCCTAACAGCATTACTGCTCAGCAACATGTCGACAAAATGGCAGATTTCTATGAACTTCATGAGATCGATGCAGAGAATGTGGCGATGAGACTCTTTGTACAGACATTTGCAGGTGAAGTGAGGAAATGGTTTAGAGGATTTCCAGCGGCACGTATCACTACCTTGGCCAACCTACAAAGACAATTTTTAAACTGCTAGGAAGTAAAAAAGGATCCTCTTCAAATTTTGGCTGAATATGAGCAAATCAAATGAAATGCTGGTGAGTCAATCCAAGACTATCGCATTAGATTCAATTCAATTTATAATGAAATTCCTAATCATCTAAGGCCACCTGTGGGGCTAGCCATGGTGAAGTTTCTGAACGGTTTTGATGTTGACATGGCTTATTAATTAAGAGAGAGAGAACCGGCAATGGAGGACATGCAGAAGATAGCGGTCAGCGTTGAAGTAAATCTGCTGACCAAGAGGGCTAGAGGAAAAGCAGAAAAGAAGGTCACGTAAAAGAAGAATATTCCTCGGTAGATCAACTACTTCGGAAGGTAGAGCAGATGCTTGAAAGGGTGAAACTTGACAAACCGGAGCCACAAGTTAGAAATCCTAACTTTCGTGGTCAGCAATAGCCACAACATAGAATAAGACAGAGAGATCAGCGAGCCCAAGAGCAGATAACACAACAACCAATACAGCCACCTTTGCAGCAAAATTTTGTGCATGGACCGGACTCAGATGAGGACGAGAATATAATAGGTGAAGAAAACCACCTCTTTACTCCAAATGATTTGCCTATTTATCTCACTAAGGATGAGGAGTATGCAGAAAGTTCGGCTATACACAAAGACATAGATTTCATTCTAGCAAATGACACCGTCTTGGAGGAAGAATCAGATGAGTACCAAAGAGGCTATATGAATGCTTTGTCCGCCCAGCAGCAGCAATATTCACTTAGAAACAAAGATGTTCCGGTCAAACCAATTCATAAAAGGAAGGATATTGAGGCATCAAAGAATGATTCATCAGTTGGACAAAGGAAAGGAAAGGAGGCGGTTGATCTGGATAGCAGCAAATCACCATCAGCAGAACAATCACATCACCAAGTTGCATCGAAAGAAAAGGAAAAGAAAGAAATCCCAGTCAACGAGGTACAAAAGATTCCCGCTTTTAATTTAGAGAATGAGATTTCTAAATTACAGGTATCCATTCCCTTGATTGAAATAATGAGGAACATAAGTTATAGAGGGCAAGTATCTAAAAAGTTGAATTTGGACCCAATGTCTGACATGGTGAATGTCGAAGATGATCAACATGAAATGATTTTCGACCAGGATCGAATGGTGAGTCTCCTGATAGTGATGTGCCACCATTTTATATCAGTTTAATATTGCATGATTTTGTGTTACATAATGCCATGTTCGATTCCGTAGCTTCTCACAATCTCATGCCCAAGGCTATCATGGATAAGCTGGGTCTGTACATCACCCGACAATACCATGATCTCTATTCGTTTGATTCCAGTAGAGTAAGATGTATTGGGCTCATCAAATACTTGGTTGTGAGTCTGGATCAACTCCCAATGAAGAATGTTTTGATGGATGTGGTTGTAGTAGATATTCCTCCTAGTTTGGCATACTTCTTTCCAGGTCTTGGGTATCGAAATTGAAAGGGACACTACAAGTAGATTTCTCCTATGCAACGATTCCGGTATTTGGAAAAATGAGGAAATTGTATCGGGAACAAAAAATGAAATACATGATCACAAATAAGGAGAAACCAATAAATCATCCAATTAATTATGTACATACAGATTTAGAGTCTTTTGTTTTGTATTCTGATAGTTTCAATGATATTGATAGTCAGTTAGTAGAAGCAGATGATATTCCAGAAATAACAGAAAATTTTAGAGGAGTTTTAAATAAAGAAGAACAAGAGCAGCAGAACATCGTTGAGCGATCAGCTAAAAGTAATGGACAACAAGCAGACAAAGCACAACAAACAGATTTCCAGCACTTGCAAGAGGAGGAAGAAGGTTTGTGGACCATGGATTTCGATGGAGCAGTGGGAAATGATGGTGCTAGAATTGGAATTTGGGTACGCAATCCTTTCTCCACCCCGAACAAAGTTCCTAGTAACAAGCGGGTATGCTCTTACATGTTGGCTTTTGATTGTTCAAATAATGAAGCTGAGTATTAAGCTCTGATTGCTAGCCTAAAGATTCTAAGAAAGCTGAATGCTAAGAAGATTTCAGTATATGGTGACTCTGAATTGGTGATAAAGCAGGTCAGAGGCGAATATCAAGCAAAGCATCCTAGGATGCGGGCTTACCGTAATGCAGATCTAGACATCCTAAAATTATTTTCAAAATATACCTTGACATGTGTGCCTCGTATACAAAATAGTATTGCTGATGCTCTTGCTAAGGCAGCAAGTAGTTTGAAGATCCCAATGAACTCTAGTAATAAATTCAAAATCCATGTCAAGCATCATCCAACCGTTCCAGACAATTAGAGATATTGGAAAGTTTTCCAAGATGATGAGGAGATTGAGGATTTTCTACAAAACAAAGGTAAGTTCAAAGAAACCTCAATTGATATAGAAAATGACAATGGTAAAGGTAATGGTACAGATGATATGCAGATCAATCAGATGGACGTGTTGCAGCTAAAGAATAACGTTATTCCTAAAGGCTTGATACCTTTAGAAGAATGCTTTGATCAAGATGATGTAGCCCGCAAACCAACATTGTAGCCAACAAAGAAGGGTGTATAAGAGGTCAATATCGGAACAAATGCTAATCCTAAAATGGTAAAATTGTCCAAAGCATTGCCACCAAAAATAAAGGACAAATATATCAGTCCATTGTCTTCATTTGCAGATGTGTTTGCTTGGGACTATTCCGACTTAAAATGATACCAATATAATTCAACACACTATACCCATCAAGACCAATCAGAAACCATTCATAGAAGTTGAGAAGGATAAATCCAAAGTTGTTGACATCTATTGAAAAGGATATAAACAGGTTGTACAAATTAGGAATCATTGTTCCCATCAGATTTTCGGATTGGATCTCTAATTTGGTGCCTGTACGAAAGAAGACATGTGAGATTTGCTTGTGCATTGATTTTTAGAAATCTCAATAAAGTTTCATTGAAAGACAAGTATCCACTGCCCAAAATGGACCATATACTTCAACAAGTAGTGGGAGCATCTCGTATGTCACTACTTGATGGTTATTCCAGATATAACCAAGTTTCTGTCCATGAAGATGACCGAGACAAGACAGCGTTCACCACTCCATGGGGAACCTTTCATTACGCTAAAATGCCTTTCGGTTTGAAGAACGCAGGTGCCACATTTCAACGGGCAATGGACTTGGCTTTTGCAAATGAGAAGGATGTCTTTTTGGTGGTGTACTTGGATGATTTGATAGTGTTTTCCAAATCTGATGAAGAGCACATGTACCATCTAAAAACTGTCTTCTAAAAGTGTAGAAAATATGGCTTGTCACTGAATCCAAAAAAGAGTTTTTTCGCCATGGAGGAAGGCAAACTACTCGGGCACATTATCTCAAAAGATGGAATTCGTATTGACCCAACACGTGTACAAGTGATTCAGAAAATTGATCTGCCCCGGAATAAGAAAGAGATTCAATATTTCAATGGTAAAATGAATTTTCTATGCCGCTTTGTACCTAATCTTGTTGAACACCTAAGAGAGATTACAAACATGATTAAGAAGGACAGCCAAGTGAGATGGACGGAGGAAGCTGTAAAATATTTCAATTTGGTCAAATTGGCTCTTTCTTTAGCTCCAGTTCTAGTCAGCCCGGACTACACTCAGGATTTCATATTGTTTTCATTTGCTTCGGAGCATACTATGGCAGCGATGTTATTGCAGAAAAGAGATGATCACTAAATACCCATTGCATTCTTCAGCAGAGCTATAAGAGATGTTGCCTTAAAATACAACATCATTAAGAAGCAAGCCCTTGCACTTGTGAAAGCATTGAAAGATTTTCGGGTATATATTCTACATTCTCATATTTTGGCCTATGTTCCTAACGCTGCTGTCAAAGATGTTTTAGTGCAGACTGATCCGGAAGGAAGACGAGGCAAATGGATTGCAGCCTTGTTGGAATATGATGTGGAAATAAATCCCACAAAGCTTGTTAAAGGATAGGGATTGGCAAAGTTAATGGCCGAATCAAACTTGCATGCCTTGGACATAAATTTGGTCGCTGCTATGTATGATGAGAATGAGGAAGGATCGTCAATTCAGGTATCTGAAATGTTTTCTCTTTCTCCATGGTATTCAGATATCATATATGTGCTTAAACATTTGTCACCACCACCCGACATGACTAGAAACAAAGCGATAACACTCAAGTTGAAGGCTTCCAAGTTTTGCATTCTAAATTATGCACTGTATTGGAAAGATCCTAGTGGTGTTCTGTTAAATTGTTTGGTGGAAAAGGAAGCAAAGAAGGTCATGGAGGACTGCCACCAAGGAGACTGTGGTGGTCACCTTTTTTGGAAATCAACAGAAAATAAAATTCTGAGAGCAGGGTACTATTGGCCGACATTGTTTGTTGATGTATATAAGATGGTCAAGCACTGCCATAAGTGTCAGATTTTTTAAGGAAAGTAGAAGTTACAGCCTTTACCACTTAATCCTATTGAGGTGAGTGCCCCTTTCCAGCAATGGGGGTTGGATTTCATTGGTGAAATTCATCCCGCTTCTTCCGGTCAGCACAGATGGATCCTCATAGCGACAGATTATTTCATGAAATGGATCGAGGCAATTCCCACCAGACAAGCTACAGATGTGGTAATCATTTCATTCCTTGAAAATAACATCTTGTCTCGATTTGGTTGCCCGAATAAGTTAATCACTCATAACGCAGCAGCTTTCAAATAAAAAAGGATGGTAGAGTTTTGTCATAAATATCACATCATTTTGGGTCACTCAACTACCTATCATCCGCAAGACAATGGATTGGTAGAATCTTCGAATAAATCATTGGTCAACATCATCAAGAAGCTGCTGGAAATAAACAAGAAGAGCTGGCATAAGAGGTTGGTCAATGCACTGTGGGCAGATCGGGTCAGTCAAAAGAAATCCATAGGTACATCACCTTTTGAGCTTGTTTATGGAGTTGATACAGTATTTCCTACCTCTCTCACTGTCCCAATAGTCAAACTTCTTCAGGAGGCCGACAGTGAAGATGATCCTATGCAGAGAAGGTTGAATCAAATGGTCCACTTGCTGCAGACCAGAGAAGAAGTTTTCAAGAACACATCCAATTTGCAGGAGAAGATCAAGAAAATTTATGACAGAAAAGAAAAGTTAGACAAATTTCAGTTGGATGATGTGGTGTGTCATGTGGAAAGAGTTATTTTTGCGGACAAACCTAACCTCCCTAGGAGTCTAAGACTCTCTAGTGACAAACAAACCAAACAAGAGCAATCCTTCTCTAAACATACATTATTCTATGAGAAACCAAGTGTTTTCGATCTTACCTCAGGTCCAACGCTTGTTGTAGCAGTCCAGCCTTGCTGATCCAGATGAGCTTCTCCTTCACTTTAAGACCTGCATACACTAACAAAGCAAACGATTACATAACACCTGAATATTTCATAAAACAAAAGCATATCTATCATACTGACCAAGGAATGCATGAAATAATTCATTAACAAATCATTGAGAAGAATGAACTTATTTGTATTAAATAATCAAAGGAACCATTACAACCTCAGCCTTGGTGTTGTGCAAGCTCCTCCCAGGGTCCAGCAAGAGATTTCCTCTACTTTGACAAGCTCACCCACTCCCACTATGGCAACAAGGAAGGATAGTGATCTCTTCTCACAAGTCAACAAATGGAAGTCCTAATTCCAACAGCATTTACCCTTTAGAATATTCAGCTTTCAACCTCCCCTCCTTTGGCCCAATGCCTGTATTTATAGTATTCTAGAAGAGGTTATTCAGTTCCAACATCAATGGGATACTCCCTCTTTTGGATGGGGTAGCTCCTCTCTTGATGGGATAAGCTTCTCTATCATAGGGGTGCATGAACCATCTGGAGGCGCTCAATACACGTCAAAAACTCTTCTAGAAGGCTCTAGAAGTGACCACAAGTAACTTTTTAAAGATGAAACTTGCGCCTTTTGACCTTTACAGGGGTACGCACCCAAGCTTTAGCATACAGAGCGTATAAATACGCAGGTACAGTGTATTTGAAGTGCGTACCCGCAGGCAAGGTAGAGAGAACCTGCGTACCCAGAGATAAACATGTTTTCAAGTGACTTTCTCTCTTTTGAAGTTTTGACATGAAGAGCAGAGGTATGGGGCTTGACAAAGAGGACAATATGGCTATTGATGGGGCCATATAACTGCAGATGGTCAAGGTGACAGACAAATTTCAGTGTAACAGATTGCCCCCTAAAGTACGAAGCCTGTAATAGATAAGGGTGTTAAGTCTTATAGGAAGGGTGAAGTACTTTATCATTTCGAGGATCATCTTGCGGAGAGCCCGGT
>APFE030874174.1:0-15366 GCA_000404065.3 Pinus taeda
AAAAATCATCCTGACAGCAGCACCATTTGCAGTCCAGATTATATAATAGTTCCTCTTCTAGACAGTTTTCTATCCAGAAATTGATTAGACCTTGGATGTTAGAAGAGTGGTTACTAGTAGAGTCTGATTTGCTCTCACTTTTTGTATTCCAGATTCTAGGCATATCTCCCCAATCTGTTTTTAGCTATCAGAGCCAGTTTATATCTTCGTTTAGGGCAGTATGTAATTTCGTCTCTTACTTTCTGCTTCTTGCTTGGTCTCCCACTCTGTATCGATACAACGGTACAGAGCAGTCCCAATGACATACTTTTGTGGTCATTCATTGGACATTAATAAAAGTATCTTATATTATCTCATCTTATCATCCATACCCCACTGCTACCTTTTTTTATATTATCATGCACCAACCTATGCCAAACTTCACATAAGTGTTATGGATAGACATCACACATCTCCCTCCCTCTGGGCTGTAAAATGCACCTTATTTCTCTTGGTGCAATCATAACTAGGATTCTCCAACTGATTTCAAATTGGCTTGGGATATGTTCACCTCCGACATTTTTTAAATTGTTACCCTAAACTGGTCTGAAATTAAATTCATTTCTTCTTAAGTTTAATTGTCTATTTAAGTAAGTTGAAACAGAATCAAGCAATTAATAGCTCTGATCAATTGCCAGAAGCATTGATTATCAGATAAAAGCGTATTAGAAACCAGAAAAAATGTCAGGACGTCAGCTACAAAAACATACACTCTAAGCCTCTTTTCATCAAAGAACAGGATTTGGATATGGGTGAGAGGTAAGTTCATGGTGTCAGATTGTAGAATCAACTAAACAGATCAAATAACTAACGAAATAAAACACCCTCTTTCATCTCTACCTACTGACAACCATGAAACAAAAATATGTACCCTCCCATGAACAAACGCAAATGTCTAATGATACTACTCTGTCAATTGCTTTAAGGTAGCTATCTCCTCATGAGAAAATTGATCCTTTGAGAATTCCCTTAGAATTGATATTTATTATGAGAACAATTTATTTCTGCATAGTCTGAAAATGGTACGCATTTAACAGTATTCTTAAAAAATTGAACAGTAAAGGAATGAGAAGGCATTCAGGTATGCATATTAACCGTTTTCTTTAAAAAATGAGCAGAAAAGGGATGAAAAGGTAATTAGTTACCATTTTGGGGGGCATCTTGCAAATCCTCAGCGGTATTTGATACCTCCAACTTTGATCTCTTTGACTGTCTGTCCACGCCCCTTTTTCCATCTTCACTTTCATCTTCATCATCTTCATCACTGCCCAGCTTCACAGGGGGAGCTGCAAGTTTTGACTTTTGTTTCAAACTGAACGCAAACTTCCCATTTGCAGGAGCGGGTGCAGGCTTAACTGTTGGTTTGAAACTAGTTGCCTTTTTAACCGTCAAGCTAGTCTTGAAGCTATTTGCAGATTCCAAAGAAACACCTGTCGTAACGCCTTGTGTGAAAGCTTGTTCTTCTGTTGTTGCTGCTGGAGTTGCTTAAACCTTTCTAAGAACGACCCATCATTTACAAACAAACCTGAATTACTTTCTCCCTCCATCACCTCCGAATACACAATATTGTCTGAATGCAGATGGGCAAGCTGTTCAACTACTTTCCCACAAAATCTCTTGCATGTAGAAAAAATTCCTCCCAACTGATCAAAGCATGTGTCATGTAATAACTGACTGCATTACTTAAAGTAAAAGTCAGACAAGATTACAAGGAAAAGAGAAAAACAGAAACCTCACATGAATGTGCCAAAAAACCAAGGGGTTAGCGTAATCACGGAAGTGGTTTCCCCAGCCATACGTCAAAACAAATTTCAGTCTGAGAAATTTGATTCATACTACATTTTGCCAATGTTACCAAAAATATTAACAAGAACACAATGAGAATCAGGATAGATGAAGAGATAGGGCTCAAGGATTTTAGGTCATAAGAAATGAACTCTCATGTACAAATGTGGTGTCAGCATGGTAACAGGGACAAAACAATACAAGAAATGGGTTTCCTGGACAGGCTTCTAGTAACAATCCTTTTGCTACACCAATATTGAGAATCAACAATAGGAAGTAATTGAATTGAATTTTTCAACTGATTACAGGAAATAAACCTGTTTAAACTAACATTCAGTTTAAGGGTACATGGACAGCGAGACTAGAAATACGTCCCCTAGTCAGGCTTCTGGTACCACAATCAAGATTTAACAACTTCATATAATTAAATTTAAAAAAAAATAACAAAAGCACCTGCAAAAACTGAAATTTAGTTTCAACAAACCCGACTAGGGAACCCATGCAAAAAAAAATGTCCACATAAATTATAATCAGTAAAAATGTGAAAATAGAGACCGAAAGGCCTCTCTCTCCCCCTTACTTTCTCCTCTGCTTTATCCAGTGTATCGGTCTAATTGGGAAGACGGTAGATCCTCGATAAAAACATAAACTCAGAGATTCCGGATTCCCATCTTCCACCATGCTCAGAGTTCAGGTCAGCGTCCTATAAAAACATCCCTAATTCTACACTATCCACAATGTTATCAGCAGAAGCCAACCTATCCAACAACTAAACCAAAAAAAACTGTTTTGACCATATTGCACCCACACACAAAATAACATATAAGAAAAGAGAACCCAAAAAAATCAGCATATTTTCACCGGAAGCATTCCATTCACCCACAGGACAAACTCAATCAATCAAAAAAAAATCAACTACACTATATAAAAGAGATGAATAGAAAACAATCACCCAAACCCTAGAAATCAATGCTCTTTTGCTCAAAATCTACAACAAAATCCCATAAACCACTATCAGTATTCTTTATTCTTACATTTATCAAACTCTTGACACAATTCGTTATTCATTATCTCCTCATAAAGCTAAACTCTTAGACACAATTTGTTATTCATTATCTCCTCGTAAAGCAAATACTCGACTCTAGACCTTTATCAAAACCCTAATTAAAAATTCGTCGTTTTGCTCTTCGCATTTTAATATTGATACAGAATCTATCGACGCAAAACATTGCAGGAAAACCTATATAAAATGGAAGTTCAGAAAACCCGTACCTGGATCTCGATCAAACGCGCCTCTTGATTGACTGACAAATCTGTTTGTAAAATGGTTAAATAAGGACAAATCTTAACCGGAAAGCAGGAGGCGCAGAAATGGGAAAGCAATTTTGGCGAGGGAGGAATAATCCCAGAACGATGTCAATTAAACCAAATCACAGTTGGACGCCAGCAGAGAATCAAAAAGTAAACTACTAAACTCATTCAAAGAAAGAAAGCCTATAGGCCTAACTAATTATAAAAACCTTACTAAAATTATTTACATATATTTAATTATTTATAATTTTTTGGAAAATAAATTGTGACTGCCCAGTAACTAGCACGCCCACTTTCTGGTTCCAAATATCACACTGAAGCACTCTCCAATGGTTAAGGAATTGCTGAAGGAATTGTTGGCGCTTTTAAGAATTAAACAAAGTTTACAGTATTGTAAAAGTTCGTTTTCTGCAATCTAATTCTTTGGAATCTCCGTGACAAATATAATTCGATGGAGATTGCTTATTATAGTGGAAAGAAGTTTTGCAATTAAAGTTACACAGAATTGCAATATTAATAATAATCTTATTGGTTTATTTGATATTTTTATTAATTCTATAAATTATTCTTATAATAATAAAGATGAAAGATTATAATATAAATATTATATTATATTATAAAGATTATATATATATAATTATATTATAAATATTATTGTATTTAAATTATAATTGTAAATTAAAATTAAAATTGTGATATATATTTTTAATAAATAAAAATAATATATTTTGAGTTTATTTTTATTGTATTTATTTGCAAATTTTTATATAAGATTAATTATATTTTATTTGCAATTTTTTCATGTAAGGTAATTGTTTATATAATGTTCTTAATAACTGTGGTAGAAAATAAGTGTTGTTGGGTAGTTTAGTATTTGTCATTCAAGTTAGAAATTATGCTTTTTACATTGATCAATGCTAAATTAATAGTGGTCAATAGGCAAATAGAATCATGTAGTCTTTTTTTAGCGCGAACTAATAAATTGAGATCTGAAGTGGATCAATTGCATGCTCATACAGAAAGACTTGCATATATTTTGGTGAGTAGTAACCACTAATAAGTCTATACATTTATAGCTTTACTCCTACATAAGTGTGCTGAGGAAAACATAAATAATAGTAGAAATTAATAGTTGGTAAGTATAATGCATGAATATTCCTGCAGAGCTTAAGAATAAAAATTCACCACACAAATATCGAAATATAATGCATAAATATTCTAACCATATCCATAAATAATGATATAAAATATATGATACAATTATCCACATGACATTATATTGTGAAAAATATGCAATAAGACCTTCGATCCAATCAAATGTTTGAAAATAGTATTTTAATATTATTGAAAAATAAAATATTACTTTTCCAAGTTAACCATTATAAGTTGCATTGGTAAATGCTAAACTAATAGTGGTCAATAAACAAAAGGCCTTGTGCCCCCACACACACATATAATATTCTCATGAATTACTTAATCATGATTTATTTTAATTTAAATAATAGAATAAGTAGTAAAATCTATATAATAACTTTCAAGACAGTTTAAATACCTGTGAATATTTGGGATAAATATATATAGATACAGTAGTATGTGAAGACTTCTTCAAATAGGAGTAACCCCACTTGAGTTAGTTCAATGAGAATGGTGAAGGATGGATAAGGAGGGGGCACCAACTTTGTTTTTTCTACTCCCAGCACGATATATCACTACAGGGGCTATATTCAATGCCTATTATGCTATATTCACTAACACTTACCTCCTACCTTCAATGAATGATACAAAACTCCCCTCCCTAGTGGGCGAGTGACTTAAGGGTGGGGTGCACGCTAGTGTCTTAGTTCGTTATGAACCTCGTCTTTCGAGACCCTTTCATATCGTAGTACCATACCATCCATCCTTGTGTTGGTTCAATGTGCCCCATGCCAACTTGCGAACAAGACTAGGAGCATCTAGAGGATGAGGATGAGCCAAAGGAACTATGTGGAGAATCGTTAATCTTTCTAAATCCCAAAGAACTATTCACAATTTAGAATAGGAATTGATGCCTTCAAAAGTCTTATTTGACTATGATTTATAAACTAGGGGTAGTCTATTAATGGGGAAGGAGTAATGGGATTACCTTTGTTACAAAATAATAACATTTTGTTAAAAAAGGGTGGTGCTCAAGTATATGAAAAGATGAGTGGTGAATTTTATAGTTCTTGTCAAAGAAGGTAGTAAAGTTAGCAATATCAAGGGCATCTTCAAATCACAAGGGCTTCACTCAATGAACCTATGAAATATCACGTGCATTCATGGCATATTCAACAATACCCCTAATTTAACTACATATTGGAAAAAACCTCTAAAAATCACATTATTTAAACCCCTCACAACACGAACCCAATACACCTTCCCAATTTTTAAAACTCATACTTTCACTAGATACTGTAGGTATCCATTTTCTCATTAGTATTTTTTTTATACCCCTTTATATTTTTTCATTAACTTTGAGCTCCATTTTTTATACCTTCCATAAAAACCCTTTACCCCCTATATATCATCCAATATATTATGATACTTTTTCCTCAATATCTATCCCCCAATATGAACCCACGTGGTATGGTATTGCTTCCTTAATGAAGCCCCTCAATTAATGTAACCGTGGTACTATCAGTCTTGAAAATCTCATGGTAGTCCTTCAATTATGGTAGTTATAAATTCCAAGACATGCAATAGAAGAGACAAGTTTGGGATTTGCAAGGAAGGAAACCTTTAAGGCTTTCTATAAATGACTTTTGAATAATTCTTCAACTCTAAGGACCTTGATTCTTATCGGGACTATAGTTTATGGTGGTACTAAGGTAATTCCCGTTAAAGGCAGGGAATTAGACTTCTTAGGGATTTGTCAACTGGTGTGAAGGATAAAGGTTAGGGTGATGAACCAATGCTCCTTATGGTAAAAATGAAGATGGGTAGTGTTGAATTGAAAGAAATGATTTACTTGGTGCTTGGCAATAAAATATTGAAGTACATAATCTTCCACATGCAAGAGAGAGTGGTGGTTGGTATTTTCTTTAGAAATCACTAAACGAGCAAGTTATTAAAATTTGGGGAATTTTTTAAGTACCTAATCTTTCACATGCAACAAAAAGTGGTGGTTTGTATTTCTTTTAGAAACCACTAAATGAGTGGGTTATTAAAATTTGGGGAATTCTTTTGAGTTGCATGCCTTTGTAATATATTTTGGCCCAAGCATGGTTGGATTTTATTTTCAAAATCAATAAGGATGCTGAGAGAATTAAAGAATGAAAGTGGTTCATGGGAAATATTGTCAAGTAATATAGTGGCCTATATTTATCAACATTTATTTGTTAACCTAGCATAGGTAAACTATGAGGTGAAACACAATATGTGCAAACAGGCTACCTAAGTGTTTTCTTATGCAAAAATATAGCATAAACCATGTACAGGAAAATGTAAGAGTTGATTACATCTTAAAATAGTTTCATAATTATAAATTCAATTATCAACCTTGTTGGAATAAGATTGTAGATTCAGACAGATACATTGCACTTTCACACTAAATGTTCTTTCTGAAATCATAGTTATTTGGTCAAAATTGGTTTGAGAATGTAATGAAAAAAACTCTAAATGAAATTAGTGCTCTAAGTTTACGAGCAAATTCACATCAAATTAATGAAAATCGCTCTTAAAATCATCAAAACTCAAATCCTTCTAATCATGTTTTCAATCATTAACTTAAGCATTATTGACTCCAATTAATTCCAACAAATATCTTTAGAACAAAGTAGCAATCAATTTATGATAAATCCTGCCTTTTGCCACGTTTTAACATCAAAATTGTATTACTATAGGAAAACATGGTATTGATTACAAGAATTGTTTTATGATTATAGAATCAGTACAAGAAAATTATAGTAAATTATGTGTATTTATAGGATCACTACAAGAAAATTATAGGAACTCACAGATTGTGTGTTAATTGATGAAAATGAAATGTGGAGTGAATTCAAACATGATTAATCATTTATAAATAAATTAAAATCAAATAGACAACACATACCAGGGAGCTTTACTGGAATACATTGTGAAAACTACTCAGAAGCTTTAGAAAAATGCTACACCATGTCACAAAAGAAGCCTTTGTACTACAACAACTTTAATCCTTAGTACAAATAATAATCCCTGCTCAAAATCAGTATATGAAAACTAATTATTGACTAACTCCATCTTCTCTTCATGAGGATTTATTTATACATAAAATTATCAATAAAAAATGATAGCACCAAATTTGATCAAGAATGGGGTTCATTTAAGCTTAGTTAGGAAAATACAAAATCTCAAATGGATGGTAGGGATATCATGTGATGTTGTATAATATTCCCTAATATTCTTTGACTTCAAATCCTGATCCTCAAACCTTGATATTCAAATTCCAGTTGTTGGAGACAAATCTTCTCATTTTTCTATCTGGTTACAAAAATTTCTGAACTAGCTATAGGAATTGCTGAGTAGACACCCCGTGTTTACCAGTAATTGACTTGAGGGTTGTGACCATCTACAAGGAGGCTAGATAGGTATTTATCCCTTAGATGAACATTTTGAATTCATTCCAAGTGTCAGAAGCAGTTTGGTTAACCTAGAATCCCATATAGCTCAGACGAATTACAAGAATTATGCTTTTGTTGATTTTATGTAATTACAGAAATTCCTATAAATTGTTGTTTTGCCAATTAGTACATGAATAAATTATTCTAATAAATATTTATAGATTAAAAAGAGAATATTTTTCTTATGAAAGATAATTGCCTTTGTTTTAACTTTTTCATTCCATTATCCTCACAAAATTGATAAAAGAGAAGAATTTTGGTACAAAACTGAGGATATAAAGGTTTGGAATAAGGTGGTTAAAAGTACCAAAATTTGTACCTAACATCTTCCCCAAAATGGTGTTTTCACATGACCTGATGAAATCAACAGTAAATTCATCTACTCCTGAAATTTGGTCCAAAACTATAGACTTGCCACTTCATACAACTCCTACTGCCTGGATAAGAAAATTTAAGTTTGTGTTTGATGGACATCAATTCCTTATTTTTCCCTTCAAATTCTTGTTGCTTATTGTCAACCTCCTTTTCTGCTTGATATTCTTTATATTTGCTGCAAACATGTTTATGTATTTATGTCTCAGTGATTTGCACTTTTCTCTATTCTTGGCACATTACTCCTTCAATTTCTCATTTTATGCCTTCACTACCTTGTTGTTTAAGCTTATTTATCTTTTTTTCTTTCTTCTTTAACTTAGCAAGCAAGGTATTTATCTGTTGATTTTTGGGCTCCACTTTTATTTTTGTATGTTGACCTTTCTCATGTATTAATAGATATTTAAACATTCCTTGTTTGTCTTGAAATAGGTGGCACTATTTAGAATGATCCTCTTATATGGTTGGTTCACTGTGCACCACTCCTATGTGTACCGTGTTGATTGTATCACAGAGAGCTTAGTTCAAATTTTGGTATTGGTATAGGGCAACATAACATGAAATTTGGCTTATAGATTTCAAAATAACAACGAACTATAATGGAGGAATGTTTGAAACAACATTTGGTTTACTGATTGTGATATTTGTAACATAAGTCAAATATCGCATTACATCATAATTATCAGAATGGGTAATAGGATTCAAAATGATGAAATTTAGTCAGATAGATAATTATTACCTCAAATGTTTGATTTGTTGGTTTTAAGCATTAAGGATAATATTTTTTTCGAAAAAAAGAATGAAATTATAGATCTAATTTTAACACTTAAGGTAATGATGATTTATGAATTCAAGAAAAGGATACATGGCAACAGGTTATTTCAGGTAAAATAAACCATTTAAAAATCTTCTGAGTTTAATAAATAAACATAATTGAAACATCTACCATATTACATTTTTGGAAAACTCTGAACGTTGATTTGTTGAAACCATTAATATCTTGAATGGAGGGATATATTACTGATTCACTTTACTAAAACGGATCTGTGTTGAACTCATCTTTGTTTTCAAAGCTTTTATTGTAGGAATCTGGACTTCCACTTACAAGAATTTAGAATCTTTATTACAAGAATATGGAAACTTGTTTTACCAATATCTCTAAAACCACAAATTGGTTTTCAATTAAACTTTGTGAGGTAGTTGATATCACTTATATTCTTATCCATGCCAACAATTGCAACCAATATATACACAATTTTCAAGAAAAATGAACAATGGCTATGGGCAATAGTGGCTGAATTTTTATAAACTATGCATCAATTTGAATTGAAATTTTATGAGTTCATTCACCTTGCTATAATTAATTTCCCTACCAAATTGCATTGCCATCTGATGCACAGATCTCGTGAAAAATGCAAAATGGCTGAAGGTGACAATGTCTATTTTTCTGAAAACAATAAATCAGAATAGACTAAAATTTGGTGTGTTTATTTAACATACCTTGATGCATTTGTGATCCAAATTTCATGGCGATCCAATCTACAATTTATGAGATATTAGCAAATCAATTTCTTCTCTGTATATGAAGAAAATGACATTTACTGTAACTTTGACCAAGAGCTTAACGTAACTGTGTGCAACCTAGGTTTGATGTAAACAACACATAACCATATTGATGGGTAGGGAAGAAAACCCATGTGCTAGAATTTCATATGGAGTTGTGCAAATATGCCAACCATGGAATTCATTATGAAAAATCACCCTTTAATTACAAGAATTTTTTGTATATCACTTGCATTGATTCAACACCATTCCCTTTTAAAGATAGAAAATAACATACTTGAAAAAATTAAAGCTACTATTGGTATAGAAACTGATTTTTTTGCTAACACTTCTTCAATTACAGGGTCTTAGAAGGCTTGTAAAAATTCCTGAAAAAAAATCGTGTAAATGTTGATTTTATCATTTCTTTTGCTGAGTCTACAATTTTAAACCCTCCTGTAAAAAAAAAAAATAATCTTTTGAATAGATGTTGTTGATGTCGAACAAGAAGAAGATTCACCCAACATCCCTCCCCCATACTTAAGGATCTTCATATCAACATTCAAACAAAATAAGATTCCATTTGGTGCATGTGAAACCATAAGAAAAAATTGGAATTATAAAAGGGTAAGACAAATCCTTCACCTAATCTATCCATGGATCACATTCACCAAATATGAAAAACTACAGAGGACTGCTAAGATGATTGTCACAAAATGATGTTATGCCATGCCTTTTCTAAAAGCTGGAATATGGCATACTTATAAAACTTTGAAAATTCTTATTGTGCTATAATTTCATGCCCTTTTAAGGCTAAAATAAGGACACACTTATAAAAGTTTCAAACCTACAACATAAATGACGAGCATGGGGAACAAAGTGTCATTCATTTTTATTAGCAAAACTAGAAACTGAGATTTTTTTAACTGAAAAATCTCATTGTACCTAACTACCATTGTCAAATGGATTTTTATCGAGATTGTGTCAGTTCATGGTCACTAGTGTTTTCAGTTTTAATGAGTTTGAAAAAATTAAAGAAGACTCAAATACTATCCTGTGGATTTTTCTGGAGCCCAAGAAGTTTGATGCTCATCGGTATTTTCAATTTTAGATAGTAAAAAACTTAAAGAAAACTCTAGGGGGGGTTGGTTCCCGTAGATAATATACCAAGACAAGATAAAGAGATAAACATATGCTTCGTAGATGTTCCTCCCATAGTTTAACGAGCACAAGAAGGAACAAAGTAAGCTCAAGATTATTAATTTGACAAACTTATTCATTTATTTATTTCCCTATACTAACCTATTTTACTGAAAATAGGAAAGTCTCTTCAAGTGTAAGCATATGTCTAGTGCAACCATCTAAATATCATGGTGTTTAAAGTATTCATATCCAATGCTAAAAATAATGCTTTAATAAATAACTGGATGTGAAGAATAAAATACTCACATGATTTGGATGCCAAGAAGTGTTGAATAATGGAGGAATTATGTGGCTTGATGAATGTTTGGAACCAATATTCCATGTAGTCATGATTTTCTTGGCTTCTCGGTTCAATATATTCCTTTTTCATGCCAAATAAATGTTTTGAAATATACTCTTCATTCATCGAATCTGGTATCAAGAAAATAAGAAGCTCTTCAATCTCAGGTTCCAACATTTTCTCTTCATTAGTTGGTGTCCATGATTCTTAAGCTTCTTCTACAAATTTGCAAGGATAACGAGTAAGGCCTTTTAGATCTTCTTCCTGGATTTATTCATGGATTATTTTCTCTTCTTGAAAAACATATCTATCTCTAGTTATAGCTCCTACATTGGAACACGGATTTCAGAAATTCCTTGTTGTGATGAGCCCTTCTTTGCTCAACAAATTATTTAACATATTTTTTTTGTTGGTTGATAATTCGTGTCTCACACATGGATTAGTACATGGGGACTTTTTCAATTCAATCTATTGGAATTCTTCCTCTACCTCAGTGTGTTCGAATGAATCTACCAATATTATGTTTTGACCTCTACATGTAGTATTTAACACAATTGCCTTTATAAGACACATTATGGTGGTGGCGAAGGTTCTTACCTCTCGTCTTATATTCCTACTCCACCATATTAAATTTTTTTATACTATAAGGCAAAGTAAAGAGAATTGATAAATGTTTTCTATGCTTAACAAAACAAGCTAGATTCCCCGACTCCAGTTTGTTACACCTCCTCGAAAATGGTGCCAAAATGTCAAGCAATATAGTGGGATATATTTATCAACATTCATTTGTCAACCCAGGGTAGGTAAACTATGAGGTGAAACACAATATGTGCAAACTAGCTACCTAGGTGTTTTCCTATGTAGAAATAAATCACAAACCAAGTACAGGTAAATAACAAAGTTGATTCTAGCTTAAAATTGTTTTCATAATTATGACTTCAATTATTAACCTTGTTGAAATAAGATTGCAGATTCAGATAGATACATTATACTTTGACACTAAATTCTCTTTCTGAAATTGTAGTCATTTGGTCAAAATTGGTTTGAGAATATAATGAAAAGGAACTCTAAATGAGATTAGTTCTCTAAGTATATAAGAAAATTCACACCAAATTAATGACAATCACTCTTAAATTTAAAACTCAAATCTTCCTAATCATGAATTCAATAATTAACTTAAACATTATTGACTCTAATTAGTTCCAACAAATATCTTTAAAGTACAATAGTAATTAATTTATGATAAATTCTTGCCTTTTACCCACGTTCTGACACATCAAAACTATATTGCTACAGGAAAACAAAGTATTAATTACAAGAAATTATGTGTGATTATAGGATCACTATAGGAAAATTATAGGCAATTCTATGTAATTACATGATCACTACATGAAAATTACATGAATTTACATATTGTGTGTTAATGATGAAAATAACTAAGGGAGGGAATTTAAACATGATTAATCATTTATAAATAGATTAAAATCAAAGAGATAACACATACCAGGGGGCCCTCATGGAATATGTCATGAAAAATACTCAGAAGCTTTAAAAAAATGCTACACCATGTCACAAAATAAGTCTTTGTATTATAAAAACTTTAATCCCGAGTATAAATAACAATCCTTGCTCAGAATAAGCATATGAAAAACAATGATTGGTTGAATCCTTTCTCTCTTCATGAGGATTTATTTATACATTAATTATCAATAAAAAAATGATAGAACCAAATTTGAGCAAGAATGGGGCTTAGTTCGACATAGTTAGGCAAATAGAATATCTCAAATGGATAGTAGGGATTTGATGTGATGTTGTATAATATTCCTTAATATTCTTTGGCTTCAAATTCTAATCCTCAAGCACTGATATTCGAATTCTAGCTGTTGGAGACAAATCTGTTGTTTTTTCTAACTGATTACAAGAATTTCTGAACTAATTGTAGGAATTGTTGAGTAGACACCTTGCGTTGACCATTCATTGACTTGAGGGTTGCATCCATATACAAAGAGGATAGATAGGTATTTATCCATTAGATGAACATTTTGAATGCATTCCAAGTGTTAGAATCAAACTGGATGACGTGGAACCCCATAGAGCTTGGAAGAATTACATCGATTCTGTTTTTGCTAGGAATTCCTATAGATTGATGTTTTGCAAATTAGTACATGAATAAACGCTTCTAATAAATATTTATAGATTAAAAAGAGAATATTTTTCTTATGAAAAATAATTACCTTTATTTTAATCTTTTCATGCCATTATCCTCACAAAATTGATAAAAGGGAAGAATTTTGGTTCAAAATTGAGGACATAAAAGGTTGGAATAAGGTGGTTAAAAGTACCAAAATTTGTACCCAAAATATCCCCGAAATTGGTGTTTTTGCATGACTTTATGCAATGAAAACTAAAATTCATATCCTCCTGGAATTCGATCAAAAACTATAGATTTTCCACTTCATACAACTCCTTCTTCCTAGATAAGAAAATTTAAGTTTGTGTTTGATAGAGATAAGTTCCTTATTTTTCCTTTCAAATTCTTGTTTCTTATTGTCAACTTCCTATTCTTCTTGATATTCTTTATATTCGCTATAAACAAGTTTATGTATTTATGTCTGAGTGATTTGCACTTTTCTCTGTTCTTGACATACAACTCCTTTAGTTTCTCCTTTTCTTCTTTTACTACCCTATTGTTTAAGCTTCTTTATCTTTTTCTCTCTCTTCTTTAACTTAGCAAGAACTGTATTTATTTGCAGATTTTTGGGCTCACTTTTATTTATGTATGTTGACCTTCCTCATGTACCAATACATCTTTAAACATTCCTTTTTTCTATTGAAATTGGTGGCACTATTTAAAATGATCCTCTTATGTGGTTGGCTCACTATGCACCACTCCTATGTGTACCACGTCCATTGTATGGCAGAGAGCTCAGTTCAAATTTTGGTAGTGATATAGGGAAATATAGCATGGAATTTTGGCTTATAGATTTCAAAATAACAATGAACTATAGAGGAGGAAAGTTTGAAATAGAATTAGGTATAATGATAAGTACAAATATCAAATTACATCATAATTATCAGAATGGGTAATTGGATTCAAAATGATGAAATTTAGTCGGATAGATAATTATTACCTCAAATTCTTTAACTTTTGGTTTTAACCATTAAGGATAATATTTTTTTTAGAAAGAATAATGAAATTATAGGTCTAAGTTCAACACTTAGGGTAATCATGATTTAGGAATTCAATAAAAGGATAGGCAATTCAAGAATTCAAGAATGGATCTCATGGGGTCATTCAGAGCAGAGGACCTGAAGAGAATGTACCATATACTTGACCCTCATGATATATATAACAAGACATATGTGGCCAACTTCGCAAAGAAGAACCTAGATCCCTTCAAGCTAATTCAGGGCTGGAGAGTATCAGAAAACAAATTCAAATTTGACAAATCAGGTATGTATGTTATAGCCTCTTTGGAAAACCCCTACAACTATACAACTGCTATGTTATGTAGATTATATGGGTTACCCAATAATTCTAAGTTTTCCATAGAATGGATTCCTCTGATTGATTCCTGCGTTAATTCCCACATCATGAAATGGGCCTTCATCCTATCTAATAGCCTAGCCACCATCATTATTGAATATCGACCGAAGAGATCCTCCTCTCCAGAGAACCTTCCTCCATTCTATTTTAGTGCCTAAATTATGGACGCCATCTATTTCTGCACTACATTTCCGACCATGGGTTGGAAATGGACCTTAAAGGATCCCTACCCTATCCATCTCAGTCATAAGAAAATATGGGAATCCCATTATATACCCCATTTCTATAAAATATGTCATGTTGTTATTTTTCCCTTGCATCAAATAATTTTCAATAAGAAAGCTCCCAAGTTTTCCCAAAAAGTCACTACAGGACTTCTAACTGTCGGCAAATATTTTATTGAGGAATGGTTCACCTATATTAGGGTTTTTGGTAGCACATCCAACCCACATGTCCTTCCTTTGTATGTTTATGATAAATTGTTGGCAAGGGAAATTTCCCACCAGACCATGGGAAAAGGCCTAACTAAAGTTCTCAAAGAAAGTAAGAAGCTATTATGGCCCCCTTTTCCTGTCGAGTGTAGTTCTTTTTCTTTATAAAATTTTAATCATGCGATTAAGGAGTCAGTAAGCATGGAACCCTCAAGCTTCATACTTTGCCTAAAAGTCAAT
>APFE030874176.1:2693-21973 GCA_000404065.3 Pinus taeda
GACTTGTACTCCGAGTGAAGATTGAACGAGTTTTGAAGACCCCGGATCTAGTTTCATCCATCCGGGCTACGATATATTCAGGAATATAAAGACATCAAGTGTACATCATTGTCGAACAGATGATCATCCAAATCAAAGGATGATGAGTCGATATCATTAGTCTGCCACACAGACGATTGTCTGTCCTATGTACATGAAAATGAATTTATAAAGCTGAGCATGGGAATGCCCGCCTCAGCTAGATCATGAAAAAATGTTGTAAATATAATGTATTGTATTGTATCTTATTATAGGTCACCTCCTAGCTCGAAAAAACTTCGGATCCTCATGGTAAAGCATTTCACCCGACATCAAAAAGATTAACGACCTCGTGCTTTAGGGGGCAACTGTTATAGATATTTTTGGGCACTACAACCCCAATCATAAATGTCCATAAACTGAGGGATCCTAAGTCCCTAAAAGTGTTACTTCACTGCCTAAAGGAACAAGGTCAGCTGCTTACATCATATCCCAGAAGTTCTCCACTAAAAACTACTCAGAAATGGTCAAAACTGGACCATACTGAATACCCAGTGCAGAGGGTGCGATGCATATCACCTTCCTAGTGTAAAGGGTGCGATGCATACTGAATGTCCCCTTTGTAGGGTGTGATGGTCGGGAATGGACAAATGGCAGGGACAATTTGCGAGGTGGAAGATCATGGAATCTTCCAGAAGCTTCCCCTCTAACACTTGCCTCTTTGTTTTTGACCAGGGATGAGCAAGAGATCATCATTCTCCAAGTGGAATCAAGAACTATCAGAGAGAGGACACTAATCAAGATCCCAGAAGATGACTCACCCCCCTACAATCATCTATATATGGATCCCTCATCACAGAGATCCAGAGGGTGGAATCTTGTATCTTGTAGAGAAGTGTTGTTGGTTTTCTGGTGTAACTTCATAGTGTTGGGTGATCTAAGATTTACTTGAGGTGAAGAACGACTTTCTTGCTAGAGGATGATGCTGGGTCAGAACATATGGTTGTAATCCTTTTGCTATTCTTGATCTTAATAAAGCTATTCAAGTTTTCCTCCATATTCTTGTATGTTTGAATATATATGCATTTGTATGGTTAACACATATCTGGTCCTGTGTTATTTATGAATATAGATCTCTGTTCTTCGATAGTAGTATGCTTCTTTGATTCCATAGGTGCTCTTTGAAGCTGGGCAGACGAAGAAGAAGCGGCAAAGATATATCAGGAAGGAGAGGAATCAAGCAAGGAAACCAAGCGCAAGACTAAGGTTGGTCTCCTTTGTTCCACTCTTATCTATTTTCATAAAGGAAAGTAAAAGTAGACTTTACTTGTTTGTTTCTAAGATAGCTACCAGTCTTAGTGGGAATAGCAGCTCCGAGTGGACACTATTCCCGGTAACAAGAAGGAGATTTGGTCGAAACTAATCTTGAAATTGGGAGAGTCTATCCTCAAAAGACAATGTCAGAGGAAGGTTCTGTGGGGCCAAACCCTCAATTCATAGATAGTTTCCTAGCCATAAGGTCCATGGTAGAGGAGATGTATAAGGACTTTAGAAAACATAAAGATGAAGATTAATCAGGCTTCAAACAAGATAAAGGAGAAGAAAAGTCTCTCCTCCATGACCACTCAAAAGGAAAAGGGAAAGAAGAAAGCTTTCTCACACCTCCTAATAGCCCTAAACATAAAAAGAAGACATCTTTGATTAAACTAGATGTTAAGTTTCATTTACCAATATATGATGGAGAGTTGAATGCAGAAAAGTTGGACAATTGGATCAGACAAATTGATGTTTATTGTAGAGTGCAGAGTATTGATTCAGACAAGAGCAAGATTCAGCTGGCTAGCCTATGCCTTGGAGGCACTGCCTTGGTTTGGTGGGAAGGCAGGACCCAAGCTGACATGAAGAGACATGGTAAGACTATTTCTGTCTAGAGTGAATTTGTTTTTGCAATCAAAAAGCAGTTCTATCCACTGGCCTACATGCAACAAGCCATGATGAGCTGGCAAACTCTTCGACAATTGAAGGGGAAAAGTGTACAAGGTTACACCCAAGATTTTAGGAAGAGAGCATTGATTCTAGGAATCTCATTAGTCTCACTTGAGACTCTGTTGAAGTACATCGGTGGTCTACACAGCTACATGAGGCACACTATACTCATGTTTAATCCCACTAGTATAGATGAGGTATCTATTCAAGCTACGCATCTAGAAGCTAGAGGAAAGAATGGAAACCCAGAAGTTGGGGGATCATCCCAACCCACTGCAAGCAAGAATAAGGAGAAAAGAAAACAAAAATGGAAAGCAAGGAAGGGCAACACTGCACAGAAAAGCAAGTCCTCATGCACTCATTATAAGAAGGATGGGCATGATGATGAGCATTGTTGGATTCTGCATCTGGATCTGAGACCTAAGAAGTTTGAGGGCAAGAAGAAGAATATTGCTGCAGCTATTCAGAAAGATTTGGGGTCAGACTCAAGATATGAAACAACCATTGTAGTGACAGGTATAAAAGGTAAGAATTCTGAAGCATCTACTAGTAATTCTGCACAATCTACTATTGATGAAGAAAATGAGAGAAAACGACATGAGATTTTCCATATTCGGGTTATTTCCAAACATCAAAAGATTGATACTTTGTTTGACAGTGGCTCACAAGTAAATTTAATTTCTGAAGCAATTGTAAAGAAGTTGGGATTATTGACTACACCTCACGAGAAACCATACCCAGTAGAATGGTTAAGTGATAAAGCACAACTACAAGTGACTAGACAATGCAAAATTAAGTTTTCTTTTGGGTCAGCATTTGTAGATGAGGTTGAGTTAGACATAATTCCTTTGGATATATGTGGAATTGTTTTAGGAAGTCCTTACTTGTATGATAGAAAAATTATTTTTCATAGAGTTGAGAACAAGTATCTACTCGTTAAAGATCGAATCAAATACTTTGTAAGAGCTCATAAGCTCAAGAATAATTACACTCTCATAAACTCAGGGTAGATGAAATGAATGATAAATTCATGCAAACAATTTTTACTAATGATTGTAAAGGAAAAGAAACCTGATAAAACCAATGTATTTGAGTGTTGTGATGCTAAACAACAAGCTGATTTAGAAAAAGTTGTTTCGGAGTATGATATCTTGTTTCAAGAACCTAAAGGTCTGCCACCCAAAAAGGAAATAGTGCATGAAATTAATTTGCAACAAGATGCTCCATTGCCTAACATTGGAATGCACAGGTTGTCCACTTTAGAGAATGCAGAAATCAAGAAGCAGGTGCAGGAGTTACTCGAGAAAGGGTTCATCAGACCTAGCACATCACCATGTGGGTCACCAATCATTTTGGTGAGAAAGAAAGATGGCTCATGGAGAATGTGCATTGATTACCGAGCACTGAATAAGATAACAATAAAAAATCATTATCCCCTTCCTCACATAGACGATCTATTAGATCAATTGAAAGAAGCTGTTTATTTTTCCAAGTTAGACTTGCATAGTGGATATCATCAGGTCAGAGTTGCAGAACAAGATGCATGGAAGACTGCTTTCAAGACAAAGCAGGGATTATATGAGTGGTTGGTTAGGCCTTTTGGCTTAACTAATGCTCTTGCTACTTTCATGAGAATAATGAATGATGTACTCAGACCTTTTCTTGATGATTTTGTTATTGTGTATCTGGATTGCATTTTGATATTTAGAAAAACATGGGAAGAACATTTAAAGCATGTTAAGCAGACACTAGATGTTTGGGAAAGAGAAAAACTTTATGTTAAACTTTCAAAATGTGAATTTGGCAAAACATCTTTGAATTATTTGGGACACACAGTAGGGGGTGGTGAATTGAAGATAGATCCCTCTAAGGTGGCAGTGATTGTAAACTGGCCTAAACCCGAATCTGCTACAAAAGTTAGGAGTTTCTTAGGAGTAGCACAATACTGGAGAAATTTCATTTCTAACTTTTCCTTAATTGCAGCTCCCTTACATGCTTTAATAGGATTGAACAAGGTGTTTCACTGGGGAGGCGACCAGTAGAAAGCCTTCGACACCTTGAAAGAAAATATTATCACAACACCAGTACTAGCACTGTCTGATCTTCAAAGACTGTTTGAGATCCAAACGGATGCCAATGACTATGCCATGGGAGCAGTGTTAACACAACACGGTAAACCCATATGTTATCATTCTGAGACATTTAATTCTACAGTAGTTAACTATCCCACGTATGATAAAGAATTGTATGCATTAGTACAGAGTGTGAAAAAGTGGAAACATTACTTAATGGGAAAAGAGACAGTAATACATACTGATCATCAACCACTGCAATATCTACACTCCCAAACTAAGTTGCAGCAATCAAGGCACTATAGATGGGTGGGTTTTCTACAACAGTTTCATTTAGTCATCAGATATAAAAAGGGCATACACAATAAAGTTGCAGATATGTTATCTAGACCCATTATAAATGAGTCTACTATACTTAAGCATAATTCCATGTTACATGAAAGTTACATTGAACAATATTCTCAAGATATAGACTTTAAAGATGTATATGCAACTCTAAGTCAAGGCAAACGAGTAGAAGAATTGGATTATCATGTAAAGGACCAACTCCTATATCATTGTGGGAATCTATGCATTCCACAAACTGAAAGAGTAAAGACAATTCGAGAAGCACACACTTCTCTAATATCAGGTCACTTTGGGGTAGGTAAAACAGTTGCACAACTGCAAATATTTTGTTATTGACCAAAAATGAATTAGACAGTTTCTAGATATGTAAGAGGGTGTACTATGTGTGCTAAAAGCAAGCCTAACAATATAAAACTAGGCTTGACACTCCATTACCAGTTCCTTCTCATCCTTGGGAAAGTGTTTCCATGGACTTTGTTGGAGGATTGCCTAAATCTAGGAAAGACCATGATTATCTTTATGTTGTTGTGGATAGGTTCAACTAAATGTGTATTTTGATGCCTTGTAATAAACATATTACAACTGAACAAATTACAAAACTGTTCTTTCAACATGTATGGGTTCATTTTGGATTACCCACTTCTATTGTATCTGATCGAGACACTCGATTTGTGGGAAAGTTTTGGTGGAGTATGTGGGAACTGATGGACACCGAACTGAAGAAAAGCACAACTTTCCATCCACAAACCGATGGCCAGACAGAAGTAGTCAACAAGACGGTGATCCAGTTACTCAAGGGATATTGCAGCAAGCATCCTAAGCTTTGGGATGAACATTTGTGTTATGTGCAACATGCTTACAATCGAGAAAAACCTTCTTCTACACAAAGATCTCCTTTTGAGACTTGTTTTGGTTTCACACCAAGGTCTCCCTTGGATTTTGTCTTTGGTAGGGACAAAATATTTGAGGGACACAACGATGTGGACAGGGCAACTAGGTTCATTGAACAAATCCAAGAGATCCACCAGGCAGTACAGGAATAGCTGCAAAAGAGCCAGGCCAAGTACAAGGCAAGGCATGACAAGCATTGGATGGATCATAGTTTCCAAGTTGGTGATCAATTCTGGCTGTATATCAGCAAGGACAAGATGTAAGGTGAAGGTAAAATGCTAAAGCCTATCAGGTATGGGCCTTTCAAGATACTTGAGAAAATTGGTGAGAATGCTTGTCGCCTTGATCTACCAGCTTATATGCACATCTACTTAGTCATAAATGCTGATAGCTTGAGATTGTTTTAACCTTCACTAATTGAGGATCCCAAAGAGCAGAGTCAATTGCCTTCTATGGATGACCTGTTACCTGAATATCTTAATGAATTGCAGGAGGACACAATTCTGGACAGGAAGGTGAGAACGACGCGCAGGGGAGATGCTGAGTACCTCAGGATTGGGCTCAGGGGTTCAAAGCCAAGCAGTGCAAAATGGATAGAGATTGGACAAGTGAGACAATTGTACTCTCACTTAGTCGATGCTTGAAAACCAACTTTTGGTGGTCCAAAAGCTTTTTCAGTGGGAAGGCCGTGACCCGAATTGGATCCATGAAAATTATCAGAGTTCTATGACGGTTTGAAATCTTGACAGACTTTAAAATCTTGTAAACAATGAGCTATTAGAAATAACCTCTGTATAATGGTAATTTGCAGCCAGCATGGAGCAACGAGGACCTTCGGTCAAAGTGCGCTGACCATTGGCCCATGGGGACTGTGCATGGTGCAAAAATTGCAATTAGGAGGCTCAAACCCAGAAATAGAGGCTATTTCTGATGCATGATTAGCGTAAAGTGCTCAGTCACAAGGGAAACCGGAAAACCGTGGGAAAAGCGCTGAAACTGATAGGCGGGTCCTGCACTCCAAAACCGGCGGAATATCGGAGGCATTTCGGGTGGTAAGTGGGTTTGTCAGGGGACTAAGTGATTCCATACACCAAGTGATGTGTGTCCAGCAGGGAGAGTGAAAAACTGCTCTCTTCGTGGGCTAACAGTCGAGCAAGTCACCTGTGCGATAAAAGCGATAACCGTAGGATCTAGAGGCTCCAGATCTAACGGCGGAGATAACACTCGATGGGAAACCGGATTTGACGGAAGAATAGGATGAGGCGTATGAAATTTGAAATCTGATTTGACCACTGAGATGGCAGATGAATCATTTCATAGAATAACCGAAGTAACGACTGTTCGAGGAAGAGTTGGAGCCCAATTTGTGAGGGGACAAGTGGCCACCTCCCTGTGAAATGTTACACAGTGGCGATGACGCAGAGACAGGGAATTCCAAGCAGATAGAGGTAGGCGATTCGAAGGGCCGGAAGAGGAAGGGAACAATCAAGGGACAGATTGGATTTAAGCCACAAATAGACAGAGAGCAGAGGGGACAGTGAGACAAAACAGAGAGTGAAGCAAGAAGCAAAGAACAAAGAAGCCGAGCTGACCTACAGAGCTAAGGAAAAATTGAGCAGATAGAACTGAGAAGGTTTGAGATGTTCAATAAATCCCTGTGAGGATATTTGTCGGGAACTGAGTGCCAAATTGGACTCATCCCACTAAGCCCAGTTGAGGGCGAGACTTGGTGAGGGAGTCTGTGTACTCTAGTGGCTTGGGGAATCTAAGTACCACCCTACTAAGCATCACTCGTTACAAGAGACTCAAATTGAGCTCCTCATTGTAAAAACTCTACTTAAAGACGCAATAAGAAAAGGCCACCATTGAAAGCTGGACCAGGAGACATAGCCTAGGAGGATTGGGTGAACTCCTTGTTAAATTGTTGTGTTTTTATATTTTCTTATTATGTTTCTCTTACTGTTTTCCAATGTCTGTGTATTTTGCAATCTTATCGATCCGTTGCCTAAGATAACATAGACACACACCCACCAGCACATGAGTTTGTAATACCTTCATTAAATTCCTGAGGTCACCTAGGGGTGATTTCAGATCATCCAAATATCAAGACAATCATATCTATCAATTTGAAACCAACCTTTACCAATACTAACAATCATGTCATAATCCATAGTCAACTCATAGTCATTAGACATAATTCTACAACTATCACGTACTTACCCTCAAGTACATATCAATTATCTCAACAAATATGTGTGAGTAAAACCATATTAAAACAAGATCATTCCTTCAAGAAATCTTACATACACATAGTCATATTATGAAATTCATAAAACATTGAACCAACTTGCAAACATACCATGTTAAATAAATTAACTAGATGACATAATCAAAGACTCAAACATCAAATAGATGACATAGTCAAACTCATACCTTAATGTATCTCAAGGGAGGCTATCTTGTCTGCAAAATCAATCTAGATTAGCATGATATAACTTCATGACATATCAACTCAAACATAAATAAGGTCATGATATCCATAATAGTCACTAGCGAACATGTTCACATCATAAAATCATAAACAATTATCATTCATACGTAATAATCACATCTGCACGGTTAGTCTAGATTAGTATGACATAATATCACAATGTATTAACTCATATCTTAATGGAAAACCCTAACCATTTGCATAGATCAATCCAAATCAGTATGATACATATAAAATCAAGGTCTTAATTTAATAACCCTAATCATCATATAAAAACAACAAGTTAACCTATAACATACTCAACAACAAGATATAACATATAACATGATCATAACAAGTTAACCTATAACATACTCATCAACACCATATAACATAATCATCAAGTTATCTAACATAAAAAAACAATAAGCAATGCATACAACCACAGGTTACTATCATTCATGACTATCTGGCACATGTGCATATGATTACACTAATCAACTAGCATATATCATGTGTGTAACCATAACATCAATAAAATAATGCATATAACAATCCTTAACCTACATACTTGCATGCAAAACATACAAACATGTATGACGATCTTGTCTTACCCCAAAGTCTAGTGCTACAACCTCACTATGATGATCTGCATCTCCTACTCTATCTCAACCAACACATTAACATCAAAACATACCAATATAATTATGATGAACTAATTGCATACAATGACCTCACAATGCATGTTTGATCTACCATATATGCATAACCATAACCATGAAAATGCATGCATAACAACATATAGGCACCGACATGCATAACAAATGCATATACAACCATACACTCATGACGACACATTCCACAAAAACTCGATCAACCTTCACATGGAGACATTATTTCAACTATGATTAACACCATGCAAATGCAACAAACACATGGACTACAAGCGTAAGGAACACATATGCAACCAAAATGAATGCATGAACAACACACCGCCCATCCATTATGAGGGGTGAACCATGCTATGATACCACTCTGTAGTATCAGATATGACACAAGGAGAATAGAAATCAGACACCACCCAAAGAGAACGAAACCCGCTCTGATACCATTCTGTAACACCCTCCTCCCACATCTACCCAAGTAACCGACCAACCAGGGTAAACATGTGATGAGAAGTTACTATGATATGATTCAACCTCCTAAGTTACCTTAAGGAAGTTGAACCGATAGAAACACACCATACAGACCTTCCACATCAACAACAAAACTCTCAGGAACCATCCCAACCTCTCAGGTAACCATCCCCTGAGTCCCACTGAGTTTTTAGACCATTATGCTCTCAGACGCTCCCTTGATATGGGCATGCATGCATCTAGAGGGCTTTGGATGCTCCCACAACATTGCATGCCAGTGTCCAGGGACTTTTCTGCCCAGTGTTGTGCTTGCGTCCTCGATATTTGATCCACTTCTTCAAGCCTAGAGCCCAAGTCACTGCTCGAAACTAAATGACACCTTCATAATAGAAAGATAACAATGGAATGATGATACACATGCAATTACTTAAACAAGGGCTTGACTAGACCCCTACTAGCCATGCCAAGAATTTCATCAAACATGTCACAAATATGTAATCTATAGGTTTAAACAATAGATTTGAGCATAGGGGTCTCATACCCATCTGAGAATTGCTAAGAAGCGTTGATGCCTCAACACATTAATTGCACTTTCATCCATTAGGCCGTAGATGCATTGTTCATTCATTTACAAATAAAATCATGAGGAGAGACATACATCATCATTGTCATAATACATGCTTATAACAAACATAATAACAAAAGAAATATCAAAGATACAATAGCCATAGAATCCACATATAAACCAGTATAATACTCATTAAATAACAAGGAGAAATAACCTCATATTAATGATGCAAAATCCAACCCAGTATGGTACTACCATGTTCCACTCGACCATAGACATGGTTGAGCCAAATCTCTCTTCAGCTAGTCACCCCCGTGCCATATTCCAAGCATGAATATGGGATCTCATAAAATACTTCAATCAAAACAATACAGGGTTTCCAGAGGCCAAACCACCTCAACCCATCAAACAGTGATTCTGCCTCACAGTCGGCCATCACAACCATCACCAGATTGGTCTTTACCCAAGCCTTCCAGGCTCTAGAGTGTTTGTTCCAACCAAGACTTCCACAACTAGTAACTCAACCCACAACTTATACATGACTCTAGAGAATTTGTCCAACTAAGGCTCCAGAATTAGTAACTTAACCCACCAAGCACTCAAGAGCGTTTGTCCAACCAAGGCTCCAGGACTAGTAACTCAACCCAAGATTTTACAAGGCTCCAAAGCATTTGTCCAACCGATGCTCTAAGAAATAGTAACTCAACCAAAGCTAAAGAAACATGAGAACCAACCAGAAAAATAAAGAAATGAACCCACAACACCATGGCTATATAGGAATGGTAAGTCTAGGAAAATCCACTGTCAATCCAGGAAATCCTTCATTCCAATGACATATCATGACCAAGAAACCACATGTATGTCCCATGCATACAAAAAAAGTGAGGAAAACATACATGCAACTCGATACCTGCAAGAAAAACTCATTGTAGCTACTGATCTTGATGTCCTCTTGTGCTTTCCTGCTCTTCCTTTGCCTTCTTGCTCCAAAACTCCAAGTATGCCACACTCTCCAAGAGTGCTCCAAGAAACTTTAAGTGTCCAAGAGTATGAGAGAGAGAGAGAAAAGAGAAAGAGCTTCAAAATTGAACTGACAAAAGTCTACACTAACCAGGTCTACCCACTGATCCTCATAATCCTTTTTATCAATGAGGCCTCTATTTTCTTCATTTTCCATTATTTTCCTTAATTTTCCTCCTCACATGAAACTTGTGACTTTTCACCTCCCTTTTCTTCTAATTTCCATTATTTTCATAAATAAAATGGCAATAAATGCCTCATGCCTTTCCAAAGCCTTTTTCATTGCCTCTGCCAATTTCCTTCATCATAATAACTGAAATGAATACCCACTATGATTTTTCCTCACTATTCACCTTGGAATACATGTCCCATGACCATGGTCTTATATATTTTTACATGGATTTTTAATCAGGGATGTTACAAAGACAACTTGATAGCGTAACAAGACACGACACTATGATGCTAGAGTTAGGGAGAAATCTAGCTCAACAACTTCCAGTTGCTGCTTCTCGGTCACATATTGGTGCGAAGCTTGATACTGTGTGATGGTGTCCCCAAACTATGTAACGATGTCTTGATGGAATCGGACTCTAACCTCCTTGGCATCCAGGTACCCTATCTTGTAACCTGTGTCCAACTCATTATGAAGCATGAGGAGCATTGTTTTGAATTTGAGAGTACCACCGATGAAATTCTGCATGTTTTGTCTATTCAACTCCAAGTCTTCCCTGGTGGCATTTTGTCTCAGCCTGCTCCAAGTACTCTTCGACCTCCTACCAGACTTGGTTATTGGATTTGTCTTTGGTGAGGGAACCGACCAATAGGATTTGGTGTGTTCTCACCAAGACATCCAAACTAATGAACAATCATACATGTGAGGACTGAATGTTGCCAATGAATGAGGCAAGTTTCTTGTTATTCGGAATCAAAATTCGAACCTTCAATTTCTCCAGCTCTACCTGTGGCTTCATTTTCTTCACTAAGTCAAGTGGGGCCCCTTTGTACCGCATTATCCACTCTTGCACATAGGAAATGACAACTTGTGTGTTTTTGAGAGTTTTAACAAACTCTTTTCTCTGCTGTTATAAGCCATGCAAACGAATAACCACTTCATGTATAATTCCAAACGTGTCATAAAGCTTTCACATGGTTTATCCAAGTGTTGATACTTCAAAAAGTATCGTTGCTTTCCTCTCCTTCAAGTAAACCTGTGCGGAAACTGCATTCTGCACTACTGCTCAGAGTTTTTATAACTCTTGCCTCGGAGCCTACAAGTTTTGTGCTAGTTGCTCATTCTCAGCTATCAAATATTGGACATTTGATCTTGTTGCTCCTGCATAGGCCAAATTGGATTCAACAATGGAATTTGGATGCTTCCTAGTGTCTGACACTATCACCTTTTCTCTAATGAATGCAGGTGATACGTGATCATATGGATAATTCTTTCTCTATGCTTGTACAATCCTCCTTTGGAACTCATCAAATGATATATTGAACACATCCATTATTGGATCATCATTAAGGAGAACAACATCCCCTTGCTCGCTCAGGGTTGGCTTTACTTTTGGTGGTGGGGGAGACTGAGCGATGACCTGTGGCACTCTTAGCATAAGATCAACATCTTCATTATGCGGCTCCTGCTCCATATCCATTTATGTCACTTCAATCAATTACTCAATCTGTTGAGCAAGCTCTGAATCCTGCATCTGTTCACCTTCCTCCTCAATTGCATTTGTTCCTATTCATGTTCATGTTCCTATTCTTCAACTTGTATCGACGTTGTTTCCTTTGTCATTGCACCTTGCCTTTGTTCTTCTTCCTTCTTCTACTTCTCTTCTCGCTCCTTCCTCCTCAAATCATGTTCTTCCTTCACCTTCTTCTCTATCTCTTGCAGCTTCAGTTTTTCTTCCTGCAACCTTTGCTTTTCTCTCTTCCTTTGCTTTGATCTCTGCATCCTTTTCTTCGTCTTTTCTTCTTCTTCCAAAGCTTATTTCATGAGAAGAGGATCTGCTTTCATCTTGCAACTTTGTTCTTCCTCTGGACTGTCAACAATCTTCCTCTTTCCCTTGTCTTGAATGTCATTGTTGCCTTCTCCTAATGTAGCTTTCGGAGTTTCTATCATCTGTGGAGAAGTCTGTGAAGTCCCTTATAAACTGATTGACTCATTTATTCTGGAGGCATTGTAGCAATACCTCTAAGGATCCTTCTCTGGCCAATGAAATTCCGTGTCGATCCACATAAAGTAAAATCTCATATAATGGTCCTTGAAAATACCCTGGGGATCATACGAATTAAAGTCCTTAGTTCTGAATTGAAATTTCACTATCTCCTTAGCCTCGACATCTGTGACTTTAAAGTTATTTATCTCGTATAATCCAATTTGCAAAGGAAGAGTGGTCCATGGTGCTTTCTTCTTCTTGTGCAGTGCAGCTGACAACCCTATGCCGAGATCTTATGATACTTATTGCATGATCAGTTTGTCAGTGCCATACGTTGGTAAGACATGCAGAGGCTTTTCTCTACCAAACACTCTAATAAAGGTGCCACCTAGTGAGGCATACCAATCTGTGATGTCTGTTATCACCTCCATTGCTTCTCGTGACATGTATGGTGGATCTTCTTCGAAGAAAAGCTTGTAAAGAGGGGTGATGAAGTGGTCAGTTAGCCATGCCATTACTCCTCCATAAATGCATTCTGAAAGAAAATTGCAATAGATGTGCATGGAATTTTCTTGTGGTGTCCATGTTTAGTTCATGCCAGGGAATTGTTGTTGCACACAAATTGCATTTAGTAAGTATGCAAACATATAGAACCTTTCCCACTCACCCTTGGGTGGATTCCAAGCTTGTGCTACATTAGGCTTTAATTACCAAGCCAACAGATTTCACCAGTTGAATGGCTTCCCATTGTTCACCAATTGGTCCAATAAGACTGCCCACCCTTCAGTAAAGGTTTATGTGCTCTCTTGACCAAGGATTCTACAAGCAAAGATAACCAAGAGCTGGTAAGCCTTCCTGAGGGACTTGTCTGTTGAAACTTCGATGGATCTTTCACCTAGTAGTTGACAATGTCTCTTGTGTTCACATAGTTGTGGGTAGCATAGAAGAGTGATTCCATGGCTCTACTAGCTCGAGTAAGTGATACATTTGCTGAAAGTCTTGTGCCCGGAAGGTGGCAAGCTTCTGCCTGCTGGCACTACTCAATGTGATGGTCTTCTCATCAATGTATGATACAATATAGTTGATGATATCTACACATGGGAAGGTAAGGTGCCTACATGAAACCTTGTATAGACCTGATTTGCAGATGTTGAGATAAATCCATCGGTCCTCTAAGTCTTCCTCAAAGTCCTTTGCAAAAGCATCTTTAATCTGCTACCATGTCAATGATGATCTGTTTTCTATAAACAAATGAGTATCTGCATACACTAGAAAATCAATTGATATTTTCTCAACTGCTTCCCCAGTACTGCTCTGAGTGTTTTCCTTTGATGCATCTCTCTTAGATGCCATGGTAATGGAGACTATTGGAGAGGTGCTCAACAATTATTGTAACTGTGGGATAGAAAGGAAACTCATGGAAAACAAATGTTAGTCTTAAGAAAATCAATCTACAAGGTAAATTCAAGCAGCAAACTAGGCATTAGATGGGGAGGATTGCATAATTTTCTTTGGCAAGAGGGAATGACTTCCTGTGGGAACTATGCACTACGTGGTCCCAACAACCAAGTTGGAAGCTTGATGGTTGAAACTGAGCAATGCACAGTTCAACCTGGGTAAAGGCCAGAGAGAGATTTCGCATTGCACAGTCTAAGTGGCCAAGATGATAGGATGGCTCCTGTAACTACGTAGTGTGTAGTTGGAGCCAGCTTGGACTGTGCACTATGCAATTACAAAGGCCAAACTTGTGTCTTGAGCCTTAGGAAAGCGTGATGCCATCTGGGCAAAGTAAAAACTAGCCAAGGGAAATCTGGATCTTCCCAAGGGAAGTGTGAAAACAAGAAGATCTGAGAGGTAGTGTGAATTTTAGTGCAAATCTGACTAAGTGAAATTAAATGCATCTAAGTCAAGTTCAGTAATTAATCAAATGAAAGGAAAATTAAGTAACTGAGGAGATTCACCACAATGATGATCGAGGGTGCAAAAATAGGAAAAAAAATGCGACACTTGGGAAATGAAATCTAAAACTCAAAACAACACTTCTGTAACTTAAAAGAAGTCAAAGTGCCAGGAACCATGAAGAGAAACAAGTGAAACAACACTCACATAAGCCAAATGAAAAAAAAAGCAACATAAAAAGTGGGAAAAGACAACAAAATAAAAGCTCACCCAGAAAAGAGACGACGATCTCACCGAAGGTTCCTTGATCTCCTCGGGAATGCTAGAGCTCTAAGATAGAGTCTGCAAATGAGCTCTAGAAGCGTTGATTAAATAGATTTGGACAAATTAGGGTTTATGACACGCATGCCTAAAAGCAAGGAAAAAGCTACCCTTAAAGTAAATTTCTAAAAATAGTGCAAGTACCTCCTTTGGATGCTAAAAATAGATCCCTATTTTTAGGGATGCTTTTTGCTTTTTGTTTTTGATTTTTGTTTTTTGGGGAAAATTGCCATGCACACTTCTAGGAAATACTATACAGTTTTGGGGAATTGGGCAACTCTCCAGCTCAATGCACTGTATAGTTTCCAAGCTCAGTGAGGGTTGTGCAATTTCTAAGCTAAGTGTTGGGTTACCTCCACTAAGGCTCACTAACAGTCAAGATTGTGCAATTCCATCATCAAGGCTACTTGCCCTCAAGGATTGTGGGGTTTCTGGAGGCAAGCCCATAATTGTTGTAAGACCAAGTTAGGAGATTGACTTTTGACTTAGAATGATCAGCTAAGTAAACAAATACAAGAAAAACTGAAAAGATAAGACTCGGTCAAAGCATGAATACCTAGATGAGTGCGAGATGAGTTGTTGTGGATAAGAAAGGAGGCTCTAAAATCAAAGCATAGGAAAAATTTTGGAGGATGGTTGTAGCCATTATAACACTGGCGACACGCTAGTAGAACTCTAGTTCTCTTTGTGGACTTTGTCTCATGGAAATGAAGTATAACTCTTTTAGAAGTATTGTTCAATTCTTTGATTATTATAGCTTCTTCACTTAGCTTGAGTTAAAGATGTAGTCCCTACCATTCTCTTCATTAAGAGCACACATACCAAGTCAAGTCAAACTGAGTTGTTTTGATTGGGGATGAGGAGTATATAGATGCACACGTAAAAGAAATGTCAGAGTTTTAGTTTTCATCTCTGGTGTTGTTCCACTTGCAGCAGGCCTGGAAAGTACCCCGACAAAGTCACTTCAGGAACACAAGAATTGCTCCACTTCTAGCGAGCATGGACAATACCTCGACGAAGTTACTTGCTTCACCTCTCTACGCAGGAAGCCTTTCTCTTCTTTTTCCCTTTATATATATAATTTTTTTTTTTTTTTTTTTTTTTTTTTTTTTTTTTTTTTTGTGTTCAAACAACTATGCATAGGCACTTATTTATTTCATGGGGGGAAAGAGGGATCCTGACTTATGTAGAGCGTAAGAGGTTGTCCCTTCAGAGAAGAATATTTATATATACCTTTGACATACTTGTTAAGGTTTTCCCCCTTTCCTTACTCTACTCGACGTAGTTGACAAGGATTAACCGAGAATAGAAGACTAATTAGAGTAGGTGGTACTAGTTAAAAGTGCAAGCATTGTGATTCACCATGACTCTCTCCGAAAGGAACACATTTTCCATTAGGGTATCATTGGCTAGAAGAAATACAATATTCACATAAAGAGAGGGAATAGAGACATAACCAAGCATTGATAGTGGTACAACTTCCTCTTGGATTTCACCAAGCTTGCTTAGAAGCCAAACACGGTCTCATGCATAAGCTTACCTAAAACTAACAAGAAAACAAACTAAAGGAAAGAAGCAAGGCAAACAAAATGAAGAAAATCAAAGAAACAACAAAGAAAAGAAACACTACTCCTACTCCTAACCTAAAAAAAGCATAGACCAGACTTACGTAAAGTGATACTTCCAATGCAGCCACCGACGCATTGGATAGCCTATGTAGGCAAGGGAATGCATGTCAAGAAGGATATACAAGCATACCAACAAGCAAGAACGATAAACCAATACAAACTAGAATGTTTGAAGCTTGAATGTACCCGTAGAAAAGTAAAAATGAAAAGCGCATGAAAGGCACTGTATGGATGTAACATGGTGTTCAACCACATTGTGAGCTAAAGACATGCATGCACAAACTTTCGAACATGAAAAGCGAGAAAACATGAAGAAAGAAGAGAATTTTTGTTTTACAATAGTGCTTCCTATGTACGAATCCTCCAATGATTGAGTGATAGGATCATGTGATACAGATGGAGGATGCTAAAATTGTAAAATAGATTTATTTTGAACGTGCACAACAGAGTGATGAGGAGCCTGGAAATATTCAACACATTTCTAGTCAGAATTGGAATTGACCTCAAGACTACAAGAACCTGACATAACCATAAGCTTGGTCTGAAGCACCACGACAACTTGGGGAGGTTCCAATTCATCATAATATGGATCATCGAAGATCGGTGGCTTAGAAATATCAACAATCGAAAAATCGGAATCATGATCAAATGAGTCAATAAAAAGATCATTACAACCACGATAAAAAAGTTCAAGATCACAAGTAGCGACGTCCTCATGATCTATCGAATCGTAAAAAGGTGATAATGGAGAACAATATTTTTCAGCCTCTATGTTCCCAGAAAGATAAGATGAGAGATTAGGAGGATCATAGAAAACATATTTGTCCTCTCTGCATTCAAATGAAAATCTGGCATTCGACATGTTCTGCGAATGATTGAAAGTAATAACATCAACAGGAACTGAATTTTCACAAGATTGAACATGAATGAAAGAATCATGGAAAATGTGAGGATAATGTGGAAGAGGTGCAGACAAAAGGAGGTCATCCTTCACTGAAAATTCTTGTTCATACTCCCACACATACTCATCAAAAAAGATATCGCAGGTTGGTTGTTCATCACCAAATCCATCTAGAATTTGACCCTTGTGAACATCAAGCGAGAGATTTGAAACAGGTGAACACAACACATCATAATCTGGAGGATCAGAGGGACCAAAGGATGGAGGACAAGGAGATAGTACTTTCATCACAACCATCAGAGTCACAATCCAAATATGAGTAAGTGGGGTAGGAGAATATGGTGGTAGATCAATAGATTAATTCTCAACTTCTCCCACCTCAACTTGCGGCACTAGAGTTGTTTGATGAGGAGGGTACAAAGGGTCACTTGGAACAACAACCTTGTCTATCTCAGATTTAGAAGCTCTAACACCGAGGTATGTTGGGAGAGGTTCAAAAGATTCTAACTTGTGTGGATTTTCTGAAATGTGAACAAGATATAGAAATCTGTCTACCAAGAAAAACCAATCAAATTTATCTTCAGGAAATTCAAATTAGTAATGGATGAAATGATCGTGAAAATCCTGAATGGATTCATCAGGTGCTTTCTGCAATTTTAAATTTTTCTTATTAAGAGCTTTATGATCATAGAGATCAAAAGCACAATATGACTCTATGAAAAGTTGTTCAAAAGAGTGAATGGAATCATTAGGAAATGTGTTACACCATTCTCGTACGCGCCTTTCGAACGTGAGAATGAACAACCTACAACTAACATCCTCACATTGGATTTTGTTCTTTGTGCAAAAATCAAGAAAATGCGCGGTGTCCTCAAATAAGGTTGTTTCGCTCTCGCCATTAAATTTTAGATTGGACAAGTCATCAATAATTGTCACCTAGACTTTCAAATTTGTGTGTCTAGAAAAACATGTTGAGGTTATGATTATGGAGGAAATCATTAAATGAATTCAAAAATTCAAAATAGACTTCAGGGGCTCAACTTTTAATTTGGCTCTCCTTCTAGTAGCAGAAGTGTTGATGGTGCTAGACCCGCCAACATTTAGGGGGATCTCTCGAATATGAACTCCCACCTAGACCTCACACTGTTTTGAGTAGGAGTCCCAATAGTGGGTCGTAATGTTATGCCTTGACTGTGGAAATGCATAGAAGTAGGTATGATAAATTTGGGTGAGAGCAAGTGTGTGACCCTGCAGAGAGTCAAGTGTGATGCATGGAGGTTCCAACAAATGAAGGGAAAAGGAAGTGCGCCCCTTGGAAGCCTGTAATAGTACACAACTTGAAAGGAACACACGAGTAGAATGACATCACAAGCTAAGATGCATAATAGTCCACAAGTTAAAGTGCTGAATTACCACAACAACACACATTCAATAAGATTCATACAAATGCAAACGAAATAGTTCATAAGCATAAGCATAAGTTAAATAACATACATTGAAAATACAACAAGAATAGTCCTACTATATTAAAAAATTATGTATGAAAGCATGCTCGTTTTGATTTTATTATTATAAGTGAAAGTTCCATTCATACATACACCATTGACGACCACTAGCCCCAATAGTGGAACATTAGAGTCAAGAACACCTGCTCCTCCAAAGAAGTATACTTGCTCCATGCTACAGAGAAGCCAAGGCTCTTCACAATACTCCCAAGCTCTTCCTAAACCTAAACCTAGCCAAAAGCTTGGCTCCTAATGTTATGAAACCAGCTCAAGAAAAGATAGAAAATATAGATCAATGCCTTAGAATTCAGCCTCTTCGAGGGGGCAACCTCCTTTACATTACATAAATGAACAATTC